>JAQOWM010000574.1:0-221610 GCA_029041755.1 Resseliella maxima
GTAAATGCAAAGTCATAACAAACAAGAATCGAACACACAGTTAATTACAGACTTCTTGTTTGCATATTTCTTTACTGCTTTTTTTGTCTTTTTTTTTCGTTTATTTTTTTTTCAGTCTGTGTTAAAATGCAAAGTGCACAATTTGCGATAGCTATGCGAAAGGAGAGTTGAATTTGTTATGATATTTTGCTGTTGTGATGCGTTGCTGCTAATTGATCGACGAGCGAATGAAAATAAATTTGTACTTGGTAGAAGCAATTTGTGTATTTAAATATTATTTAGATTCAAATTATACATGCATTTATGTGTGTGTCCGAGTGCCACTTGATAAAAATTTGAATACGAGTTGCCATTGACAAATACAATTTTTTTTTTTTTTTCGTTCATAATCGTTTTGTTCAATTTTTGTTTCAATTTTTTTTTTCGTTCGTCTTATGTTTAATTCTGGATGTAATTTGATGAAATGAGAGCATAAACGAAAGCGAGAAAACATTTCAGTCACGAAAACCTCTCTTTTTTTTTATCATTCTAAAATATCTGTTACCATTTTTTTTCTTCAATCTATCTCTTCACTACAACACAAACTTGCTACAAAAATAAACCAATGAGCTGCTTAGAGTATTGAAATATATACCGAGTAAACAAAACATTATGCAACTCTGCACAATATGCATTTCATATCGATTCAAACATAATTTGTAAAATACACAGTCTGTGTGTGTAGAAAAATCCAGTTGTTTCAATTTTTAAAAAAATGAATATTTCAATATTTAAATCAAACAAATAATTTCATTTCAAGAAAAAGAAAAGAAAAGAAAAAAAAAACATTAAAATATTGCAAATCCAGTCACAAGATGATTAGCCCATCCATACACATAAAAAAAACACAGATAGGTTTGTCATAAAAGTAGATAACATGAGAATTGTGAAAACAAAATATTTGATTTTTTTTATGACGTTTTTCTCTTTTGTATCTCTCTCTCTCTCTCTCTCTCTCTCTCTCTCTCTCTCTCTTTCTCTCTGACCATATTGTGTATCCTATGGAAGTCACTGTATATATTTTTCTCTCTTGTCATTGGCTTTATTATTTTGAGACTGGTGCCAATATTATTCGTGTGAATCTAAAATAAGTTGCGTGTTTGACTGCACTGAATTTATTTAAAAACAAAAAAAAAAAAAAAAAACAAAAACACAAAAACGAAAACAATAATCCCTTGTTCTATCTATATTTCTTAGTTAATTCGCATTTCATTCACTTATTTTTATTGAAAGGGCTCACTTTTTTCACTAATACAAATTTGTCGCATTTTCCATTTTATTCCTATTTTGTTCGATGTATAAATTTAAATTCAACAAACTCGATTTCTAGTTTCAAGCACTCCTTTTTGGGAAATAAATCACATTTTTTTTTTTCATCTTTTTCATAATAAACGTCGCAACAACAGAAGAAAGAGATATAAAGAAAGACACACGAAACAAAAAAAGAAAAAAACAAAAAAAAACTGAATAACTATTCAAGAAATGTTCATAAATATCCAATTCTTACGTGTAGAATCATATACAAAGGGTCAGATGGTTCACTGGTAAGCAAGGAGAATATCAAAATCCACATAAAAAATATTCTCAATCGGGCTTAAAACTTTTTTTCTATACACATTTTATCTATTTTAACTGTGGGATTTTGAAATGAATACTGATTTTTATTTCACTTTTATTAGGACAAATTTTTCTTCACATTGAACACACGCAAATACACGACCAACTGATGAACGATGATGATGACGACGACTGCGAGAAATTTTGTATTTATTTTCTATTCCACTGCCATAACTCTTCTGGCTTCAAAAACTAAATCAAACGCATACAAACACATATACACACACATAGATAGATTTATGTAGAAGTAGAAAGAGTACAACACATTCATATGGATATTTGTACTGTTCTATTGCTACATTCAACATTTATTACTGCCAAACAATAAAGGAGATATATGGTTCAAAAACTGTACATTCATTTTCATATTCACTGACTAACGCGCGCGTGCACACACAACCACATCTGTTACTATTACCATTACAATATGATACAATGAGAAAATGGAATAAAAACACACAGATACATACTAACACATATGACGCCATTTGTTATTCTATTTATTCACATTAGTAGCACCTCCGTCAATGATGCATGTGTGCAAACGATATGATTACGTCGTTTCATGCAATGTATGTTTGTGCTTGCGTTTCTTCTCTTTTTTTTTTGTTTTTTTTTTTTTGTTTTGACCTGATTCTTTGTTATTGTATGGGTGGAACCTGATCCAAGTGCTCGATGGTGGTGAATTTGTTGCATATATTTTGACGTTAGTTTAGAATGAGAACTTTTAACATTTTCATCTTTTAATAGAAAAATTCGTTAATTTGACATTGAATGCCTTAAAATATTAATGAAAATTATACAATTATTAAATCGTTTATTGATTTACACAAATAATTATCGAACACATTTCAATTTAATTGAAAAAAAAAAAAATATCAGCAATAATGAACGCCATCTATAGTTATTCAGCTCAATGAAATGAAATTGTGCTGAATTCATACTATGCATCTAAAACATGTTGACACAACGTAAGCATTATTTGGGCTTATATGTCATATCAACTGGTCGCCTATAACAGATTGTATTTTTGTGTTGTGAAGACTGCATTTTTTTGTTGCTGTTTATTGTATAATTTGGAAAAAAAAAAAAAAAATGTCGAAAAAAAATTGGGCAACACATTGCGATAAATTGTGGGTTACTGGTTTCTCAACAACTATTTCAGACGAGGATCTTCGAGCATTTTGTCAAAAATTTGGAGATTTCATTCATTCTCACCGTGCACAATATAAAACGGATATATTTTTAACTTATATGAATGAGAAAGATGCAGCTAATGCTTATCGAAGATTTAATGAAGCAGAAATTCAGGCAAAATATGCATACGACAAGAGAGGAGCAAAATCAAATAAAAATGCATCGCCAAAATCGGATCAAAATACGAAACAAATTCAATTTTCAAAAGAAGTTTCATCAAGTAATAGTAAAAGTGATTCATTAACATATAGTACGATTTTCCGTAACGGTGAAGAAATTATAATCACTTATGTGAAGAATAATTTCTATTTTTTTGCACGTCCAAAATCAATGGACCATGCATTTCGAACACAACAGGAAATAATTTCGTATGCCGCAAAGGATGCTGAATACTTGAGTGATTTACCATGCATGGGTAATTTATTACTTGCACCAGGACCAAATGGAAAATATCAACGTGTTATTGTTCAACGTGATGTTGATTTGGAAAATGAAAATGTGAGCGTTCATTTTATTGACACTGGCATGAGTGTAGAAATGCCATATAAAAAATTGAAAATTTTTCCGAAAAATATCAAAGACATGCGATACAATCATAAATTTAAATTAAATGATTTAACAAAGGATAATGGCAATTTGTATATGGCAAAATGTTTTAAATCATTAATTGGATCAACATTTAAAATGATTGGTAGCGATGAATCAACGTCAATTAAACCTCAATCAACGGTAAAATTAATTGATTCAAACACAGATCAAAATATTAGCGAATTGATTAAACAATTGGATACATTCAATGCAGAAAAATTAATATGGAAAATTGCACCAATTGGAAGTAATATTAAATTGACTGTTGTTGATAAAACAAAATTGGAAAATGGCGATAATCTCATTACATTTGTTGATCAGAAAGATACATTGCTATATAATAAACAACGTAATCAGATTCAATCTATTGGGAAAATTATTAAAAATTTTCCCAAATATTTACCCAGTAAAGATGAAGTGTGTTTGGTATTTTACAAAGATAACTGGTACCGTGGAATATTTTTGGAGAAAACTTCAGAGACGAATGCATTAATAGTTCTTATAGATATTTTTAAAGCCGTCCACATTGAATTCGAAAATATTCGTAAAATTACAGAGTATTTTTTTCAAAAGACAGTTTTGTCATTTAATACTACGATCAAGAGCTTCCATGGTAAAACTCTTGGTGAAACTCTTGATAAGGATCTTATTGCAAGTATAATTAAAGAATTTGAGAATGAAATAGTTTGCGTAAAGTCCATATCTGCAATAGAATCTGAAAACACATACTTTATTGAAATTTAATTTATTTTTATTCTTTTTCATAATTTGTATGTTTGAAATAAAAAAAAATTTTTCTCTATATTTAGCATTTTTGGTTTCCATACAAAAAAAATTGAACTCTTCTCATATTATTTTGAACATATAACATATGCATATTTAGCAAATTGTTTGTAAAAATGGTAATTCGTGCATGATATTTTGTCAACCACTCATTTTATACAATTTTCGTGTGAAATTTAATAAAGTTCTTGTATGATTTAAAAATTTTACTTATCTGTGTTTTAACTTTATTTCAGCTTGAAGGTTTTTTCAGCAAAAATTCCGGAAAATTTTACATAATTCCACATAAATCTATACAATTCTGCATATTTAAAAAAAAAAAAAAAAAAAAAAAAAAATAGAAAACATTTCTTTGACATTCTTTGAGTTGTTACCAAATGACAATAAATGTCAAAGAGATTGGATGCTATAATGATGCTACTGCCATTTGTATTTCAAATATCATTCATTAAGGAAAAACCAAAACAATCTTCATTCACGTTGTTCATATGAAGTAGATACATATTTGAGTAATATTACTTTTTAGATTGAGAAATATTCTTTATCATTATCCTAGAAAATGGCATTATTTCATAATTTTAAGAGTTAGTACTTTTTCGGCAATCGAGCAAGAAGCTTAAACTTATATAAGTTGAAAATTCAAAATAATATCATAGTTGAGTTGTAGTAAAATATCTGAAAGTATCTTCTCAGCTTATTTTCAAAGTATTTAAATTTAAAGTAAAAATAAAGAAAAAAAAAAAATTAAATCGTGAATTGTTAATAATATATGAAGTACCATGCTTTAATATATCAGAAGAATTCTTTTGCATCGAATCATATCGAAACCATTTTGCTTTCATTTATTGAGTGTGATAAGTCGAATTGATTGAAATTGAATTTAAACATCTCAAAAGTTTTGCGTTTGAGTAAATTTTTGTTTTTTTTTTATTTTTTGTCACAAACATATCGAATAAAGAAAATGAGCGTAAACAGAAAGAACAAATAATACGAAAAGGAATTTGAAGAACAATTAAATTGATTTCTGAAAAATATGTAATTATTAAATTATTTTAAATGATCAAATGTTTCTTTTTCGAAAGGAAAACTTGGATTTCTTTGTCTCATCTCTATTTCATGATAACACAAAAACATTCAAAAACGGACAAAATGAATATATTTAAAGCACGCATATATAGATGCAGCAGCAATGCTGAAAAGAAATTATGAAGCAAAGTACGAAGAACTCATGAAGGAGCTCGAGGAATCGTATAAATTTAGACGGCTGAAAAAAGCTTTAAAGAAAAAATGACGATAGCAAAAAGTGAAATCAATATAATCATTTTCCACTTTCATATAAAATGCAACATAATTCAATCGAATTTTCAATAATTGAATAAAATTGTCTCCGATGAATTTGAATAAAAATTGAATAAATTTTGATTTATTTAATGAAATATATTTGTTTTGGTTCTGATTAATTGTCGAAAATTTCAAATTTCAAATTCAAAAATGAATTCATTCAGTTTCAAAAATAATTCCATTCAGAATTAAAAAGAAAATTGTTAATACAAAAAGAACAAAAAGAAAAAAAAAAAAAATTTAAACGATCGATCATTATTTGCAGATAGAAAAATCGAGAAAATAATTACACAATAAAATAGAAAAGATATGATGAGCAATTATTTTTGAAACGAATTCAAAAATTATTTATAATATTAATATTTGTATAATTATACGGCAATTTTATTGACTTAAAGAAATGATAAGGTTTTGTTCATTCTTAATATGTAACCCATAATAGACATTGCAATATATTTTCATTTAACTATGTAAATATTTGTCACATGTGTCTTGCACATGTAACTCTTTTTCGAAATAAATCTTAGTTTGTCAATCACATTGTTTACAATGAAACTCGGTTGATTCTTCATTTTAGTTGAGTAGAAAAGTGGGATTTTTTTTGTGTTTAATTAATTTATGTTTGAAATGGTTATTTTTTTTTTTAAAAAAAATTAATAAAAAAAAAAAAAAAAAAAAAAAAAAAAAAAAAAAAAAAAAGAGAAAGAGAAAGGATTTCAAAAAAAAAATAAAAAAAAAAAAATTTTTAATTTCAAAAAACAAAAAAGGGAAAGGGGGAAGTATATATTCAAAAATTAAGTATTGAAATTGCGAGTAACTCTTTTGATTTTTAAAATTAAACGCATCGAATTCACGTTCTTTTTTTTGTTATTTCATTATCTTATTGATGATAAAAAAAAAAAAAAAAAAAAAAAAAAAAAAAATCATGAGACCATTTGATCATATCGAGACCATTTTACTTTCATCTGTTGAGTGTGACAAGTCGAATTTGATTGAAATTGAATTTATACATCTCAAACCTTTTTGTGTATTTTGTAGTTTCAATCTTACATTTTCCAACGCATATCGGTTAAAAAAAAAATGAACGCTAACGGAGAGGACAAACGATTCGAAAAGGAATTTATAGAACGCTACCGATGGCTTCTGATAGGTTTATGATTATTTAAAAAAAAATTTAAATTATCAAATGTTTCATTTTTGAAAGAAAAACTGAAATTTCTTCATCTCATCTTCATTTCATGATGGCACAGAAGCACATAATAATTCCAAAAATGTAGGATTTAAGCATTACTCTGCGGAAAGAGCAAATGAATTGGCGACACAATACAGAGCAAAAGACGAAAAACTCATGAAGGAACTCGAGGAAATGTATAATGAAGAAGTTATGAAAAAGTCAAAATAATGGAAAAATGTTAAACCAATATGACGTGACCATGTTTCAGATGAAATACAACATAATTGAATCGAATATATTGAATAAAATCAATTCTTCAATAAAAAAAATTCAATTGATTTTAAAATAAATTTGTTTTGGTTCTGATTCATTGTTGAACATTTCAAATTGCAAGTTCAAAACGATTTTCAGATCAGTTCCAAAAATAATTCCTTTCATAAAACTCGATGTTAAAAAAAAAAAAAAAAAAAAAAAAAAAATTTAAACGATCGATCATTATTAAGAGATAAAATCGAGAAAATGTCTACACAATACAATACAATACAATACAAAAGATAGGAGCAAACAATTATTTCATGAAATGAATGCAAAAATGATTCAAATATACACAAATTTTGATGACTTAAAGAAATGATCAGCTTTTGTTTATTCTTGATATGTAAGCCATAATCGACATTGCATGTGCATGTGATTTCATATAGTTACAATTTCGATGATAATGATTATACGTTCAATGTTTGATGTAAAATAATGGAATTTATTAGACAATATGAAAGCAGCCGCTCCAAAGGTGATTTGTGCTCCATGTGTGTAATGTACCTGGAAACGGCTCTGTGCGAACATTTCAAATACACACAAAACATCAGTTATTTTATAAATTCTACACACACTCACCAGCCAATGAATTCCTATGTATTTATGAAACAACTCAAAGTAGCTATACCTACTTTATTTGTATATATAATCGGCGGCTGTTGAGTGCAAAATATCGACGTTGATCATTGTGTTCGTTAAAATTGGGAAAAAAATCATTTTTTTTTTATCTTTAAAATAGTTGACGATTGATCTCTTTACAGGCATTGTTAATCTGAGTCATATTGATACAATATCACAGTGTTGCTGTAACACATTATCTCAGTTGTGAAAATGTTGTGATTTCAAAACTGATTCTCGAAGCACTTAGAAACTTGTTGTCATTGATAAACTGATTTAAACTCTGGCCATTTGCGTAAAACACATCATTAGAAGCAATATCGTGTGCATTTGTAATTGACAGTAAAAAGTTGATTGATGTTTTTCTTTGAATTATCTATAAATAATTAAAATTGCGGTTGATTAAACCAATTGAGTTTTCTAGTGCTGGTTTTTTTTTTCTTCGCTTCTTTCATACTTGATTTGCATGAGAGTATAAATTATTGCTGCATATATTCATTACAAAATCATCCGTTGGCGTATCATAGCAAATGAACTGTATGCCTTGAACTAAATTCCGTTTATCACAGTTATTCTTATCAGAAACCATAGAGTTAAGTGTTTATTTGTAATGACTCGTATAGAATGTTTTCACCAGGTGCAGCTCTAATTCAATTGCTTAATGATAAGAATATGAACATTGTGTCCATGGAATTTTTTTTTTTTTTTTTCTATAAATTATCTTATGTCAAATTCGCGTGAAAATTTAATTTAAATTCGAATTTAAATTTTAATTCCCCTTCCTATTGAAACGAAAACAGAAATAATTTTATGGGAAAATAATATATACGTCTGGATTGTTTTATTGGAGCATAAAACTTCCATACACATTTATATGCAAATAAAAACCAAATTGAGATATTGTTAAGAAAGAAAAAAAAAGATCAATTTTATAGTCTTTCTTCATTAATCTCAATTAGATTTTGGCTTTGGATTTTCTTCGGTGATATCGTTAGGCATAGACGCACAAATATTTGTTATTAAACAAGTGATTTTCAAAACACAACCAATTTGGGTGCAGCGAAAAAGACACGCAACGTACAAGCATCATGTCGCCGTACATAAAACGCAACACAACACACGGCTGATGAATGCTTTTTAGGTAGGGACATACAGACTGAAAGAGAGAGAAGAGAGAGAGAGAGAGAGAGAGAGAGAGAGAGAGAGAGAGAGATCGGTGTGCTAAACGCACAGGTCTCTAACACGTACAATTCCATTCTTCAGCTAAATCAGTTGAGCGCTAGTAGCCAAACGATCCACACGTTGTTGTTCGTATTGTATATGTATATATCGGCTATTGCACGGAAGATAAATTCCAGTGTAAATTTTTTCAATTGAAAGATTTTTCTTTGTTTTGTTTGAGTTGATCATTGTTTTTCAATCGGCCGTTGTGATTCTGGTTAATTTCGCTTCTTTCATTTACTGTGCAACCAACGCAAAACTCTTACCTGGCTAATTCAAGTCTTTATATAGATAAATTTATATATATGTTCGATTTGTATGTGAATTTTGTCGATGCTTATATCGTACAAAAAAAAAAAAACAACGAGTGTAACGAGAGTGGCTTTAGGAGTGTGCTTTCAGTGAGTGTGATGCAAACGCAAATGAAAAAAGAAATCATTTGTTATAAATTGATGTGGTGCCTTCGATGAAAAAAAAAAAACAAGAAGAGAAAAACCAAATCTCTAAAGAAAGAAAAAACATTAACAACAATCGATTGGGCTGTGTTACTCGCCACGAAGTGTTTTAAAACTATTCAAAGAAATTGTTTTTCTTTTCTATTATCGGTGTGAGTTGAACCAAGTTTTGAAATCCGATTTCATTTAAAATCTCAATTGAATTTGCAAGATGATGAAATGATTTGAACAAAATGGCTATCAGACATGAACCGCACAATGAAAATGATCGTTAACAGCAAAAAAAAAAAAAAAAAAACCAACAAAAGCAAAAATGCACAAATAAATTACTTTTTTTTTAATATGAATCGCTTCTTAATTCCAGACATTTTGAAATGATATTTATGAAAAAACTAACTTTTTAATTTATATTTCGAGAGATTCAATCGAAAATCAATAGAATGGTTTGTGAAGTGGCTGATATGGATAGTGAATAGCACTGTCACAAAAAATGAAAATCATCATCCACACATTCATTTCCGAAATGTGTAAATTGATTGAACAAGCGAAATAAGATTCAAAACTATAATTTCTTTTTCGCTAGTTTGTGTCGTGATATTTCGATTGCTTTTGATTGAACTACTTGTGGATATTATTGTGATTGTGGTCATTGTCCTCTGATGATTTAATTTCACCAAATCAAAGAAAATCGAAATCATTTTATTTTTTCTTTTTTTTTTATTTCGAACAAACTTCAGCAATGAACGTGCATTGAGTGAATCTCATCAAACAATGGCAAAATAAACAAAATAAACAAAAACGCTGTCTATCTCACACTGCTATTGTTTCGTTTACATGGGAAACATTTATAAAGCAATCGAATCGCCGACAACCAATTTTATTGATATTCGGCTGAGAGAGCACGGGTGAAATGACATATTTTTAAGTTGTAAATCGATCGTAAAACATCAACCCATATATAAAAATTTAAAACATCCGAATGCCACACGATTGTGTTTTGTTTTAGTTTTTTTTTTTGTTTTTTTTTTTTTGTTTGGTGTTATAGCAGCGAGTTCATTGTAATTCGCGTAAGAAAAAAGAAAAGGGATTAAACAACACTTTCGGAAGCGATTTTGCGTGGTATAACAATGATGGCACTAGACCGCAACAATACACAATATCCAAGCGGAGATCGCTTGTTTTCTTGATCGTTGCCAAAATTATAAACGATCCATAGGTTCTTAGTAGAACGATCAAACGACGCACTCTATATAAATTCCATTGAAACTTTTTGTTTCTTTTTTTTATTCCTTCGGTTTCGGCTTTTGCATTTGTTGAGCTCTCATTCTTGGCCACTGTACATGGATGTCTGTAGAATGTTGTTTAAAAATTCGTTGTGTGCTCGTTTCACGTATAATTTGTATTTTGTATTCTGTAAAAATGTACACAGTTTATATGCTTCATTCTTTTGCCCGTTTGCAGATGCTTAACTGTATGCCATCGTATAGAAACTCACTAAACAGAACAAAAAACAAAAAAAAAAAGCTGCTGTGAGTGACCGAGCGTCAAAACCACCGCTGGCGCTGTCATAGAATATTCTGTTCTTTTACCATTGTATTTGTGTACGATCGCGATTTAATCTTAAAGAAAGAATTGTTGTCTTAGCCTCGATACATCTCTTTTTTTTGTTTTCATGTATTCGCATATAATGACGCTTTGCTGCTGATCATTTTTCGGCCATTTTCATTATTCGAAAATGATTGGCGGGTTCAATTAATTTTTTTTTACTGTTTTTGTTGTTGTTGTTTTAGAACTTAACATAATTACGAATTAACAAAAAGATGGCAACCATGTTTCTTGGTAAAGTCACGAGCTCCCCCTGAGTCCAACATGAGTTAGCCAATTATTTGCCACTCAAGAAAAACAGCGACTTATTAAATTCTTTTGTTTGCAATTAAATTGAATTAATCGTAGAATAATATGAAATGGTTCAAAGCAATAGGTCTGGGGCCATGTATACCTTTTGGCTTAGCTGAACTCGGGCGGTATTTATCACATTATACCAAGCATTATACCGTATGTATTTGTGAAACGATAATTTTGTTTTTCTTGTGGAAAAACGTTGCAATTTAATGTCTCATCAAAACACAACACTTAGACAACTAACAACTCTCTTCATACAAATGATTATACGTACAAATACATTTACAATCGCTACAAATTGTTTCTCATTCGATCGAATAGTAATTAAATAGATGTTTGCCTTGCAAAGAACGTGAATTGGTACCCACTGAACCAATCTCTCTGTCCAATGTATTACACAATTTTATCGATGCCAACATTCAACAGATATGAATATGCATCGATTTGCAAATTCAGAATGTGCTTAGGTGCTCTGCACGCGCAGAGATAGAACACATTCAAAATTTCGCAAATGTATAAGAACTTAAAACATTTCATAACACGAAGGAATTGAACGCAAGCATAAGCATAAAGAAAAAAACTTGTATTGCATGTCGTTGTATTGAATCACATACGATAAAATGTCTGACACACCGTCAACACACAGCATAAAGAAAATGAAAAATGAACAACAACAACAACAACAACAACAAAAATATGAAGAGAATAGTCGTTGCTTGTTTTTCTGCCATTGTCTGCATTGCACTGCAAGTTACAATTGTTGTGCGTGTGTGTGTGAGTATGTGTGTGTACGTTCGTTTGCTACTTTTGGCGTTGCGCCCCATAAATTGTTTCAACTCTTTTATTCAAGCCAAATCGTTGTCGTTAAATCAAACGCACAAACAAAAGAGCCACAAAGTTCATCAACCAAGACACAACCACTTGCATCGATGAATATTCTTGAGTTGACTTTAAAATGCGCAAATCATCATCGTGTATGACGACAAAGGAAAGACTTAAAGGGAAAAAAATGAAGAAGTTGCACGTTCGTTTGTGTAATTTAATTTCACAGTTTATTTTTTTTTTCTTCTTCTTCTTCTTCTTCTCTGAAATCAAAATGTGCATAATAATTGCCGTTTTTGTGTATGTGCGCTCGACTATTAGGCAGGCAATAAATGGGATTATGGATTACTCATGTAACTATCATGATCAGTATGATTCATATGTCGTTGCGCGTTACAATTGTGTGGAGTGCATCACCTATTCTTTTCTTGTATTTCTGATTGCGTTGTGATTTTGTTCTGTAATAAAAAATGATCGCATTTTCAATGCTTCGTCGCACATAAATAATAGAATAATAAGCAAAATTTTATTTCTTTTTTTTTTTCTTTGCTAAATAATGTGCATAATCTTCGGCAATTTATCTAATTTGTATTCTTTTTTTTTTTGTTTCATTTCTTCGTCATTTTGTTTAGTGACTGAATAGAATCATGTGCATTTGCAATTTATTTTAATCACGACGGAAATCGTCTACTTTGTTTAAAAATTGGAAACAAGTGCTAAGAAAAGGAATAGTTGACAAGATTAAATGAAATAATGGATACAACAACAAAAGATTCAAATTTTGCATTTATCAGGGTAAGTTGAACATAATATTTTCTTTGCTATTAAATTACAAATTAAGATTTTTCGTGATCAAATCAATTAAATTGTTGCTCTAAAAATTAGAAGAAAAAAAAAGTGGCTTGCATTTGTTTCCCACGCGTGCTATAAATCACCTTTGCTGAGATTGTTAATTGAATTTGTGTATTTTTTTTTTCTTTTGAGTTGTGTTGACATAAATAAATCTTCAATTTAATGTTGTTTGCATCATAAATTATCTGTTTACTTAATGGGTGTGTTCGGATGATTCCTATCTATATGATTCAACAACAAGTTTCATTATTCAATCTGCGCAACTGAAATGAGCTGAAAGGAGACGATATGAAAAATTCAATTAGATACTTTGTTCGACAATTTCAATAAATCATATTTCACAACTCGAAACAAATATTTTATCAAATGAAAGGATGCCATTCGAAATGATTCTTTGAAAAATGGAGTTATTGTTTGTTTTTTTCTTTTTCTTTTTTTTTTTTTTAAATTTTAAGAAGCTGATCAACAAATTTACACACAAACCAATTATAAATCATCACAAAAACTAAAGTAAAACATTTTGAACAATGAACGATGTTCCCAAGGTCAATTAAAATTATTATAAAACTGTACAAATGAGCATTTTCATGGTATTTCATAAATGAAGAAGAAAAGAAAGAAATAATTTACTAATGTGAAAATAACAGGACCGATTCGTTTAAGTTTATTTAATTGTTACATCCACGATAGATGAATTTCACAGCAAAATGTACGCAGCAACTCACTTTTTGACCATTTATTATAATGAGCTACCGTAAATGAGCCAAAATAATATGTGATTATGATGTTTATTTTTATCTCATTTTTGTTCATTTTAGATTTTATACTCTCACAATTTCAGTTATGCATAAGCATTTAGGTGAGATTTCAGCAAATTTCCAATAAATCTCCAAAATAGTTTTTTTCTCTTTTGAAATGAAATCTTTGTGAATGAGGAGATTTGATCCAAATATTTCGTGATCTAGTTTCACCAAGGTCAGAATAATTTCTTATGAAATGCAATTATACCATGGAATATCAACTGATTACCTTAAAGCATACAGGTGATTATTGATTGAAACCAAAATTTTCTTTCTAAATTCAATTCATATTGATAAAGCATTAAATTGCATTGATCAATCAACATGTTTTTTCATGCATTTTTCAGTGTATGTTTGAGATTTTTTCAGCATTTGAATCATTTCATTGTTAAAATTACAAAATGCTTAAATCAAATCTGTTGAAATTATTGTGAAGAGATTGAGAGAGAGGGACAGAGAGAGGGACAGAGAGGGGAAAAGACAGAGAGAGAGAGAGAGAGCGAGAGAGAGCAGAGAGAGAGAGAGAGAGAGAGAGAGAGAGAGAGAGAGAGAGAGAGAGAGAGAGAAAAATAATACGAAAAATTGCAGAGTAAATGATTGAACAATTTATTACGGTAACTTATTCCATTGCATGGAATTTACTGATCAACTGATCTAAAACCATAGTTTTGGTCAATTTTTAAACATGAATTTATTATTATTTAACAAACAATCATTCATGGTTCGCTAATTCAAAATGATACAAATTTTGTGATATTTTCAAACTGACAAAAGAACTTAAAACAAAACAAAATAAAAACAAAAAAAGAAAAACCCAACGCAAAGAGTAAATCTAAAATTAGAAATCGCATTTTGGTCACCGCGTGTTAGATAATTTTTTTTTTTTTTTTTTTGGGTTTTTTTACTTAAAATTCATTTCACATGTTAAAAATACACAGTATTTAACGAATCTATTGAATGTTACATAACATCAAGCTCGCCACTTGCATTCAAACGTTCAACATCGATATATAAAAAAAAAAACAGCACACACGTATGGACATAAATCGCAAGACTTTGACTGAAAATCAATAGATCATTGGCAAATGCAAATTACCGCTTTCAAATCGATTTAATTAGATTTCATCAGAAATGAATGTGTGTGATTTTCGATGTTAAAAAGGTTGCTTTTTTTTTCCTTCAATTTGTTGTTAATGGATGCGATTATTGAATGTTTGCAATACCATTTGCGATGTGCGGTGAAGCTACTGAAATGCTAAAAACATCCATTATTTGTACTGTTGGTTTAGTTGATGTAACCTTCAAGAACACTTTGATCATAATGATAATCATGAAGATGTTGAAGAGTGCCATGAATGATCATGGAAATGCGTGAAATAAAATCTCTTCAACTAGCAACCAGAATGGTTATAAAAGTTGAACTTTTTTTTTCTTCCTCAGTTAATATACGGTGTATATAATTTACGTAACATATGAAGCACAAAGTCCATTAGATTTGCTTGAGGCATCTTCAATGGCTTGACCGACGATAACCTTTAGCTTTATTTACGCAATAACATCAACTTGCTTTGTTTTAAATACCAATTCTAAACAACAGAATTCATTTAGAAGCACTGCTTTTCTTAGTAAGAACCCATTCAACATTAAGACGCCCCGCATATATTTAATTAAAATCTATGCACGATGTCGATTTAGAAATCAAAATAGCTCATAATTTTTTATGATAGCCAACTGGTGCAAATGAAATGAAATCTGATTTCCGTATCATTGTTGATTTCAATTATGGTTGCATGTCGATTTTATTTTTCTGTGAGACACATCATTCGAATCCGAATCGTCGACCATGACGAATATTGTATCACACATATAATCATAATGGGTTCGATGTAATCACAAATTTTTGACTTCATGTTCGCTGACATTTTCCGCATCGAAATCAAAAGCAAAACCAAAAAAACAAAACGAAAAACCTAATTGGAATCAGTTACATTTCCGATGGGAAATGAATTCATCGATTGTATTGTTGTCACAAATGATCAATTTCTATTCAAAATAGCATTTGAACTGTATCAGTCGATTTAAATTCCAAATGTACAACGTTTTTTCATTTCGATTTCTTTTTATCCATTTAATTAAATGGACAAAATAGTTTACACATTCGATCGATGAACAACAAATTGTGATTGGGTTTTTTCTTTTCATTTTCAAAACGTAACAACAGCGGAAAAGAATTGACGAGATAGAGAAAAGCAATTAAATTAAAAATAAAATGGATTGAATGTGCCCGAAAAAGACAATGAACAAAATTGTGTCGCAGTAAAAACAAAAAAAAAAAAACGAACAAAGAATATCTTTTTCATAAAATATTCTTCAATTCCAAAAGAGTGGACACCATTTAAAACTATCTTCAAATAAATTGTCGATTTTTATTCTTGACATTAATTTGTATTCCTTCATTGTATCTTCTTCCTGCTTAAATATTGATCCAAAGTCAAAATTCCGTGCGTCTTATTATGTTGCCGACAAAAAAAAAAAAACATTATAATCTCTGAATGGCACATTATGGTCGTCTCTTGTTGCCTTCGGTGACACTGTTCAGAATTAATTAAGTGTGTATTTCACCGAGAATTTACAAAAACCGGTGTCTCACGTAAAAATCTCACCGCATATTAATAATTTTCTTATTTTTATTCGTTTTTATCTTTTGTGTGTGTATGAGAGTGTGTGTTAAAAAAAATCCAAGCAAAGAATTGGGTCAACGGGTTTTGTTCACCAAATTTTCAAAGGTGCGTGTCATTTAAAAAGCAGCGAATTAAAAATTTTTATGCTGCGCTTTTCTGCTGCAAGCATTAACGAGATCAACAATGTTGGTCAACAATAATCAGTTGTACAGGTTGATAAGCCGCTTGGGAAAACCATAAAAAAGATTAAATTCATTTGAACTCTTTCTTTTCTCTTCTTTTCTCTTCTTTCTTTTCTCTTTTTTCGATTTCCACATTTTTTTTTTTCTTTTTTGATTCGAGAATTGAAATTTTGTGCAAGTTTTTTTATGTTTTGAAATTTTTAGCAGTTTTAATTAATTATTCTTTTGGTCATAAATCATAATAATCTAAACGATGGAGCATGTCTCACACTTATGAGTTCTGTTATTGGCTCGCAAAATGAACGTATTTGGTTATAATCAGTGAATGTCAAAATTGTTGCAGAAAAAAAAAAAAAAAAATGAAAATAAAGGCAGCGAGCGCAATTTCCAGAGAAAGCTAATTATTCATTCAAAATAAACGCTAAATTTTTACGCATGTCGATGTCTTTTGACTGAGACTTTCCATTGACCAGTCTCAATCAATCTATTAGCTTTGTTTTCATATTCTGTGCACAACAATTTCAAACTAATTTTTGCCAATGATGTGAGTATGTTGGGCAACAAAACTACCAATACACATGTAATGTGATCAATACGCATACATTTTTTTTTCGTTAAATTTCTTTTTTTGGATTTTTTTTTTTTCGTAATGAGAAGCAAAATGTTATAAATTATTCACATAAAAGAGTTACGAAGAATCGAGACTTGAAATGAAATAGCAAACGAAATGAAAAAAAATATCACGCAAAACAAATGAACATAAATGATACATTGTGAACAAAACCGCGAGCAAAATTTTCTTTATTTCCATTTAATATGTTTTTAATGCAGCGTAAAAATGCGGGATGTTCAAGTGCGGGTAAAACCGTCACTTGAAGCAATTAATTCACTGCCACTAGTCACAACAAATATGAAATGAAGCAAAAGTCTACATTACAAATAAATAGTTTTGATTTTGTTATTATTCTATGTTTACGTACCTATGGTCAGAGCAACAGAAAAAAAAAACGAGAAACTTTAAACGCATTCAAACGAACTTTAAATCAAATAACTATTTTCTCGCTCTATTCGTAAATAGTAGAAAAGAAAAAAAAAAAAAAAAAAACTAACGTTAAAGCATTTACGATACTCACGATCCATTCAACTCGTACCATTACGATCATTTCCCAATTGTTAATGTTTCCGATTATTTATAATTTGAAGATAAACACTGAGGCCAGAAATCTTTTGGTTCGAGAGAAGAAAAAACACGTTTTTTTTTTGTTTTCTTTCATGATAAAATTTCAAGTTTTCCGATTGAAAGTGGATTGAGGAAATGGTGACATTGCGTATCTTTAATGAATAACCCTGAATCGACTTTCAATTTTATTGGTTCCGCTTCATTAAAACACGCAAGCGTTAAATTTCTCTGTCATATTTATGATTCAATAATTATGTCCCATCGACTTGTCAAATTGTAATTTTCTTTTGAAAATCACATTATCATTTCGTTATGTGAATTCGAAACCTTTGACATTTCGAAAAAAAAATAAAATATATATGTATATTTAGAAACTTAGTAAATGTTTAATATTTATAAATTGAGTTATGGCTTGTTTCGAAGAAAAAACGTGACATCACTGTGCTCTCTTCTAACTGCATCGGACGCGAGTGCAACATTTTTTAAATAGGTTGACGAAGCAAAAAAAAAAAAAAAAAAAAAAAGCAAAAATTCTTTGAATGTACGGAAAAAATGTATATTTGTAGAAAATCACAAGAATAAAAAGCCACACTTGAATGCAAAAAAGGAAAGGTAAATAAACGTTTTATTGATTTTGCGCCTCAGGTTTATTTTATACATACCAAACAGTGTGTGCTTTACAGTTGTCACACATCGAATTCAAGTATATTGCTGAGCATAAAGCACAGTTTACAATCAAATAACCAACCTGTCGTAACACATCAAGCCACATTACGATAGATTGTAGATATTTCTCTTTATATTTTCTGAACAATTATGTATGCGTTTTATTAAATTGGAAGAAAGGCCGAAGATCTTTTCTTTTTCTTTTTCTTTTTTTTTTTTTTTTTGCTTTTTGAACATTTCATCTTTTTCTCTCTTGAAATGACCGAATGACATATTTAATCAATGGCTTTTACAATTTCTTTTTTTTTTGACAGGGTTCTGATCCGCGAAAAAATGCCACTGTTAATCCAAACTACAGTGTGCGTGGAAAATTACAAAATCGCCGATGCAAACTAAATAAAGAGATTAACAAAGAGCTTCGACTTCGGGCTGGTGCCGAAAATTTATACAAAGTAAGTATATTTAGAGGTCAACACTAAATGCCTTCCATTGCAAATGTACAATTGTTTAAATTTTGTGATAGTCAAATAATCAAAACCCATTCATTTTGATCCCCGAGTATTTCCAAACATGGTGATGATGATGATGATGATATTGATGATAAAACCTTGTCATCAGGCGTCAATCAACAATAAAATTGACAACAAATAAAATGTTACAAAAATCCAAGTAGAGTTCGTTTATTAAGTAACACTTAAAAGTTTGTGTTGATCTTAAAATCAAAAGATGTGAACATTTTCATTTATCAGTAACAGTTACATCAAAAGAATTTACATAATAAAGAAGAGAGAAACAAAACTGGTTGACGAAGAAATATATAATATGTATGTTATTTGTTATATACAAAGCAATTGGGTGACTTTAGTTTACAATCAATAAAAAAAAAAGTCTTGAATTGTAGAAATGAGAACGAAATGTTGGTTTATTTTCTGTGCTACCAACAAACAAATGGAAATTATTAACGCGAGTTACGTAAAACCATTGAGAACAATAACCAAAAAAAAAGAAATCAAGAACAACTCAATCCGTTAAGTATTAAGCCATAATTATGATAGTATGAATTGTTGCAAAACCAACATTCAAGTCGAATCCATTAGCGATTGATTCAAAATAGTTCGCGGTTCAGCTGATTTGATCGTTATTATTATTATTGATCTGAACAAAGCAATTTGAATGGTGTGAATGAAGTAGCAAAGATGAAAGAGACCAATCGAATGAAATGATTTGAAAAGAATCAAGCTTACAATCATACGAAGAAAATGAAAAGAAAAAAAAATGTCGCCATTCAATTCATCATAAAAATCAAGTTAGATTTGCCCGTATTTTTATAACTTGACTTGGCTTCTTTTTTATAGTTCAATAAAAGAAAATGAAATAAAACCAAGTGACACAGATATCGATGGAACCGTATCATGTGTTACAAATTTATAAAGTCATTTTTCATTCGTCAATCCTTCTGTCTATTTTGCTTATTTTCTGCAGTTCTTGAGACTTTATTCATATATGAATATCGACTATAGTCGATAATAGTGTTATTGTTGTTGCTATGATTATTATTATTAGAAATATGTCAGTGGTAGCTTATCTTATGACTTTTGTCATGAGATTGCAAGATAGAATTACCGCTAACCACATTCTTTACCATATAAGACATATTTCATTGATGGATTTTTTGTTTGTTTGTTTGTCGCAAATCGCACTTATGTTTGCCATTTTCTGCACATGAAATGAGCCATATTAAACTGTCGTCAGTTCAATATTACTGGAAAAGCGTTGAACACCGAGTACGACTAGAATGTGTAGAGAAAAAAAAACCACCAGACAAATAACACATAATATGATGAGTGTTGTATAAAGACCGTTGAGTGTGCCATCGAAATACCACTATCTAAAGTGAGCACGTTGCTCATACTTTATAGAATTAATTATTTTTGCAATTTTTGCACTGTTTGTCGTGCTCGTAATATTTGCTCACATGAAAAATAAATTTCACATTTGAAATGCACCATTCCAAACATACATGGCTATAGTGTAATGACAACGGGCTACAGATAACAACAAAAAAAAACCAGCAGAGAGAAAACAAGTGTGCACTGGTGATTGCACAGAGACAGCAACTTTTCTTCGCCTAAGAATCTCTTTTTTTTTCCGCAATAATTATTACAAATATACTTTCCATTTTTTCTTTTGCTGTGTCACCATCGTCATTACCATTTGAAATCAGTTCAGTGAGATCATTTTCAATTCCAAAGCAAGTGTATAAATGTAAATTACAAACATACACTCTGTTGAACTAATCGAATGTCATTCGTCGCGCTTCACATTTAATTACAAACAAATCGTTTTTATATTGATTCGGCAAACACAACAGTGATATAATTAACCATCTAATTCATCCGGAAATCAATTTTATGTGCTCATTACAAAACTAGATCCATTAAAGTGCATAACAAATCAAAGCCGATCTAGGGTTTTCCATCGAAGCGCAAATTATTTTGAATATAAATTGTACTGTGCCGTCGTTGTCATCATCGCTTATCCATATTCCGTGTTTCGGAGAGATCAACCACCACAGACAACCACACGTACACAAACATACACTAATTTATCATTGTCGCTCATGCCATTCACTTGTGAACTGAAATTAATTTTGCCATTTTCGAATTTCTTATATTTTTTTTTTTTCAATCTCTCTCTCTCTCTATCTGTTTTCTTTGAAATTTTGCTTCAACAGGCCACCGACAATCCAAAAGTGAAGAATCGAATATCGCTCGAATTGAGCTTTGTCAACTCAAATCTACAATTGCTTAAAGAGAAATTGTCGGAATTGAATTCATCTGTAGAAATTTATCAAAATGATAGCCACGAAATTATTATGCCATTTATACCAATAGGATTAAAAGAAACTGTTGACATTAATTTCATGGATACGTTTTCAGAACGGGTAAGCATTTGAATAAATAAACAATTTTGAAAAAAAAAAATATCAAAAAACAAAACAAAAAAAAACAAAAAAACATCGTAACACACAATGGATTTATTTATAAAATTAGATAAGAGACCATTATAATGAGGAGCCAAATTTATATTTGGATGCAATAAGGGATATAACTGATACACGTGAAGCAGCCCGTACACCATCAAGAGATAACAATGGAATTAATTTAATATTTCGCTACTACAATCTTCTGTATTATGTGGAACGTCGATTTTTTCCATACGGTAAGTTGTGTGATTCATATGGTGTATATTATTTATTGGCAAAGTTTTCGAAATCATTTTGCGATCTGAGATAACAAATTTAGCTAATGCTTGGGGAAATTATCGACGATGTTTTTTTTTTTTTCTTTATTTCCAATTTGATCATTTTGTAAACTTTTTCTTTTCATGTTGATTCGTCAACAAAATCGGTTTCATTCAAATTTTATCTATAAAAAAAAAGTCATCAGCATTAATTTTAGTTTCATGAATATTAAATTTTTGAATGGCGAAACCGTATAGGAATTCAATCAATTTTATTTGCAACGATGTTTTTTTCGCAATTTTTTTTTTCTTTTTTTTTTGGATATTGCAAGGGCTTTTTACAGTTTTGGTTTTATTTTTCTATCTTATATATTTCAGATCGTAATGGTGTCTATTTTGAGTGGTATGATTCGTTAACAGGTATTAACTATTCGAATTTATAAATTATTTATTATGTTTAAATTGTTTGCATTATCGAATGACGTGTTAAACTTTCATTTCATTCATCATTATCATCCTTTTCGTAAATCATGAAATGCAAAAACAAAAATACCGGTTTTCATGTAAATTTTCATTTATTTTGTGCTCTTCGTTTGCCGTATTTTTTCGAAAAAAAAAAAAAAAAAAAAAATAATAATAATTTCTTCAGGTGTAGAAATGATAGCAGTTTTTAATATTTATTTATTTTTTTGTTGCTTTTTCTTTCATGGTTTCATTTTGATATGGCAAACACAATACATATATTTCGTTTAAGGTATTCCATCAAGCCAACGAACCGTTGCATTCGAAAAAGCATGCATTTTGTTTAACTTGGCTGGTGTGTATACACAAATTGCTACGAAACAAGATCGCAGCACGGAAAAAGGTCTTGACATTGCTGTTGATAATTTTTTACGTGCGGCCGGTATATTTAAGCATATTCATGAAACCTTCACAAATGCACCGTCCATCGACCTGAAGCCACAATTTTTAGAAATACTTGTTGCTTTAATGCTGGTACGTGTTAATCAAGATTAATTATGAAATTGTTTGATTTTAATTTTCATTGAAATTTTTCTAATAGTTTTCTGTCTTGAATTAATTCTTCAATTTCATAAGAAATTTGATTTATTATTTAGATTTTATTGTAGAATTATCACTAATTCAATTATCTATTCTCTTTTGTGCAGGCACAGGCACGTGAATGTCTCTACGAAAAGTTACTTTTGCAAATTGAATCGTTTTCAATATCAAACAAAAATCATGTAAGTGAAAGTAGTAGTTGCACTAACAAAACAATGGGTTAACGCGCGAAGAACAAATATCAAACATTTGTATTAATGAAAAAAAAAAAAAAAAAAAATCAGTGAACAACAACAGCGAAAGGAAAGTGTATTATTATGTGTGCGAAACGAAAAGAGACGGAAGAAATAACGCAACCTCATTCAATGAATTTTTAATTATGTTTTATGATATTGTTAATCACATACTGTACCTAACTATGGCAATTGTTATTGCCGCACTGTTGTCGTAAGCCAAGTTGTTTAGCACATCGGGGCTTTGAGTGTTTACACTGAAAATGATCTTGATATTGTTTTGTTAAATTTGTGTTTATTTTGAAGGGTTTTTTTTTTCTCTTCATTTCTTTTCGCGCGATCGCACACACACACACACCCTCATACATACAAAAGACGGTTTAATGAATTCGCGATTTTCTGCTATGTGAATCGCATCATGATTCAGTAAATTAATATTTAGCGTGTGAACATTTTGATAGTTCGTTCAACGGTTCACCTGTACAAAAAATGAAACATCAACAACAACAACAACAACAACAACAGTAAAAAAATCAAAATCAAATTACGTTTAAGCTCCAATCGTTATATTCTTGCAACGAACCGATTATCATTCGCCAATTTTCATGTGCATCATTATGTGCAATTTTAATGAACTGATAAACATATCCATAAAATAAAAAAGAAGAAGAAGAAGAAGAAGAAGAAGAAGAAGAAGAAAAAACATTATCATTTCAGTTACTAGCACTTTTCTCACCATTACTGATTTATTCATTTCTCCCTCAATCTATATTTACTTTTCTTTATATGCAACAATTTAGATTCATCGAGATTTATCGGGAGAAGCTGCTCAACTCATGTTAGAATATAATAAAATTCACACGAGCATCGACACAGAATGGATGCACACCTATATTCCAGAATGTTGGGCTGCATTTGTGCCACTCAAAGCAGAATATTACAAAGGTTCGTATAAATTAAAATATTTTAGTTTTTTTCTTGCATTAGACACTCCCAACGGTTTTTAATTAGATCGCGGCTAATAACAATCATTTTATACTACGCGCATTTATTGCTGGTTTTTTTCGCAAAACTATGATAGGATTTATTAGATAACCTTGAATATTACTTACATAAAATATAAGTGAACGAAAAAAAAAATTAATTATTATTATGCGAAAGATTACTTTAAGCTAGATATTTTGTGGAATAAGTAGTTGACATGCGACTAAAACTAAAACCACACAAAAAAGAAAGAATCCAGTTTATAAGGCATTACTTGCAATAAATGTTAAATCATAATGATCTCCTAAACGATATGAAATGCCAACAATGTAGCATTTAATTTGACGTTAGATTTATTGAAATGATTTTGGTTATTTTTTTACAGCATTGGCACATTACCACGCAGCAATAAGCATCGAAATTAATGATACCATAACTCATGAGAATAGTAAAAGAGATGAATTCCGCCTTAATAATAATGATTCATTTGCATTAAGTGATCTAACTAACGATACAGATGTTAGCCCATGTGCACTTAAAAAGGCACATATTAAAGAATCACTTACATGTTACGAAGAAGCAATGAGATTACAACGCATGAGTCGAGATTTAAAAGTAAATATGAACAAAAGACATTTGAACATTTTTTTTTTTATTGAATTGTCGCTAATTTTTAATTTGTAGAACAAAGTGTCATTAACCAAAATTTTGAAAGAAAGCAATTTAAAAGCAATGATTGAATCGGAATGCATCGATGAAGAATTAAAGAATAATAATTTCAATGAGGACGATACATTTGATATGATTGATGTTACGGTTACACCATCATCGAAATTTATTCTATCATTAACCGATCCTGATTTTACAGCGTATAAAGTATGTACACCTTATAAAAACATAAAAGAAGTGCAAACGGAAATTGGTATTTTTACAAAAAAATTTAATATTTTGCATTAAAAAAAAAAAAAAAAAAAAACAATAGATTGATGATCCATTCAAAAAACTGGGACCATTGGCCATTTTCTCAGCAAAACGACATTGGACAGTGCCACGAAGTGTTTGTTTGAAAAAAGCTTCGAATTTATCAAATCTTGATTCGGAAAATGTTGTTAATAGCTTAATAAGACCATCCGATTACAGTAGCGAAAGTGCAAGCAGTAGTTCCAGCATAGTCAGTGATACAAGTGATGGTCTAACATTGAGAAATTTAAATCGACGTAATATGGAATTTGCAGACGAATATGGTTTTAAATTGCGAGGTGATAGTCCAGTTATAATATCAGTTATCGTTCCAAATTCATTGGCTGATGTAAGTATTGTAATATTAATGAAAATTAATTTGTTCATGAACATCCTGATAAATTGTGTTTTTTACTTTAGCTGGGCGGACTAAAAGAAGGTGATTTTATTGTTGAATTATCGGGCATTGATGTGAAATTTTTTTCACAACATCAACTTGTGAAGCTAATTCAAAATTCAAAGCAAAGTCTTGAACTCAAGGTCATCACGCCAATCGATCGAAATTATTTGAAGGTAAGCAATTTTATTTGAAATTATTTAGATAATTTGATGATTGAACTCTCTTGATTTGATTAAGCCATTACCAACAACAACATCACCATCAACTACAACAAATACAACAACATCCAAATCATCTATATCGGCACGTTCAACTGGTTCGGCTGAACATCGAAGCAAGAAAAAAGTTTCAAGTGACAAACAAATTAGCAGCTGGAAACTTTTTCGACGAACACAAAGCTTGGGAAAATTATTTTAAATTTCATAATCATTTAAAAAGAAAAATTCATTATCATAGACATTATTAGATTTTGTAATAAACATGCTCATACAAAAGTACAGTAATTCGATTTAATTTTAGACCAATGTCGGATTAGTAAAGAAATTTTTAGCCTCTAACATGCCATCTATATGAGTACGGTTTGAATTTGAATGCATATCAAATAATATTGTGAACAAAGAGCGCTCATAGACCATAACACAGATAATGTTGAGTAAAGGTGGGAAATCGCATATGTGCTGCCCTCTAGCATTTATATGGTAACTTTATATTGTACATATTAATTTCGAAGGAGAGGTAAGGGAATAAGGGGAAAAGAGTGATTTTGTATGGAAGCAAACATAAAAATGCTAGAAAGCAGCACAATTGCGTTCTATTAACTATGAACACCCGCAGATTGTGAAAGCACATCCAATGGACTTTCATATTTGTTCTTTCATACACGATTTATGTACAAAAAAATTTCATACCAAAGCATGTGACCCGTGTACTGAATGGCGGCCGAAGGCCGGAAATTACATCAACGATCGTTTGATGTACTACGGCATAAATGGTGCGGCGTTACCTTGCAAGCGTTCTTTATACTGAATATGCACATATAGCATTACGGAATGCAAACGACAAATCGTATCTTTTTGCCGTTTCCGTTGGTATAGTGAGTACAAATTGATATTGTATAGGTGGCGTCAATATCTCGAAATCAAAGCTCTTCAAATGTAAACATATACAAAGAATTTCTCATTGGTTAGACAGATTGTTTTGGATACAAACACACTGTGCAAAAATTAGAGCTGACATTCGGTACCAAATTGGTGTCGGCATCTAATTTGTTAAGTACGCAACAAGTACTACTTCGAAATTTTTTCTTTGGAAAAAGACTTCTACAATTTTTTTTTCAGTAATATATATGAAAATCATTTTTAAACAATTATATTAAATTTAAACATATTGGGATATATTCATATAAAAATGAAACTGAGTGCGGTACTTCTGAGTTGAAAATGTCAGCTCTGATAAAAATCGTTATTTTGTTTAGTATAAATGAGTATTTTGTGCATGTAATAGGGACACAAACGAATCCAGCAATATGATTTATCATTTAGTCGTAATTTACGTTTTTGTATTTTCCATGGAATATAATCAAACCGAAGCAAATGAATGAAAAGAAAATTTTATATATACAAATTTTTAATAAAAATTTTTATTATTCATACAAATATAGTTTTGTTTTACAAACGATGTTCCTTAAACCATTTCGATTTTGTCAGTATTTGAGATGATTTCAATTGAAATGAAAATCATTTAAATCGCTCTGATTATTTGGCGAGATTTTGTTCATTTGTATTTTGAGTTGTTGTTATTTTGTTTTTCTCTTTTGTGAATAATTTAATTTAATTTGATTTCATGATATACAGAGCAATTCAAAAATAAAGATTTCATGTTCTTCGACAAGTTTTTAACGATGGTCGAATGCGTTTGTTTAAGTAAAATGACGCGGTCCAAAATGTTCATAATCCACTTTATCCATATAACAAGGAAAAAAATTAATGTAGAAACTGAAGTGAAATACATGAACTATGAGACGATCATATCATTGATCGAACTACCAGCGGATCCTGATGTTGAATTGGCTGAATTCAAATTGGCCTGTTTTAATGTTTCATTCACATCACGACGGAAGAGTGACAAATTTTGACTGAATCTAAAATTAAAAATCAACGTTGAATTTTAACACTTTTGATATTCATTATTATGGATTTGTTTAGATTGACGTACTTATCACGATTTTTCATTGATAAATTGCGTTCAACGTTTTCCATTAAATTGTCAAACCAATGGGCTATCGTTTGTTGCTTATCGAGTGGCTGTGACCGAATTATATTTTCCTTCATTGATCTAATTTTTCAAAAAAAAAAAAAAAAAAAAAAAAATTTATAAAATATGAAAATTGTTAATAAGAAATGTTTAAAGAAAATTTCTTTCACAAACCTGAAGTAATCTTCATAAAGCAAAATCAATCCAAGCAATGGTCTTGATAATGACCACTGATTCTTGCAATCTTCAAACATAACAATGTTGATGATTGTGGACAGAATTCCTATTTGAAAAAGAAAAATTCAATTGGAAACTTTTCATCAAAAAAAAAAAAAAAAACAAAAAAACAAAAAAAAAACAAAAAATAAAGAGTAAAAAGTAAACGAACCTTGCAAAATTTCTGGATGCATTTCAATCACTTTCAAGAACATATCATTGTCTGGATTTATGACGTTGCGGCGCATCTTTTTGGTCGGGAATGCTTTTAAAAAAATTCGGAAATAAATGAGTCAATAACTGGTTTTTAAGCTGGAAATATTTGAATATAGTTCATTGATTACCTTTGATCGATAATTGCTTAAATATATGTGAAACAATATTGTCCAAAATGGAACAACAACCAGTGCAAATTGTCGTATCTATAAAAAATATTTGAAAAAAAAAAAACATTAAAAGAGCCAATTAAGAAAGCGCATCAAATGAAATAAAACATTGAACAAAGATTGTTAGAATGCTTCAATAAAACTATAAGCATAAAAGGTAATTCTGATGAAATTGGCCAAGGGGTGTTGACCCAATGAAATGAAAAATGAAGGTTTTGAGCTCAAAACAGAAAATGTTAATAAGGAAGAGCGCCATTCGGTAAATCACCTGTAGCATCGGAAGAAGTTAAATTCGTCATACCTTCAGCAGCCAAACCCTCTGATATACTTTTAATAATGTATAAAAATATTGCCGGGTCAAGTGTTGACAAAAATGTCATATGATCTTGTGCCAAACATTCCAACAGCAAAAAATATGATTGTGACAATTTTGGATACACCTGAAAAACAGAAAAAACAAATCAATAAACAATTAAAGTCAATTAAAATCCATTGATGCATATTATCAATAAATGAATAATAAATCAATGTGAAATCGTACCAATAAATCCATTTGTGGAATGGTAAGGATCAGCTTAGTTGTTACATCGAGAACATTATCCAATGTTTCATCACCATACAATTTGCATACGCCAAAATTTATATAATTTCCTGATAATGCGGCCTTGAGCATTGTAAAACAAATTGAAATACCTTTCAAACGCATTGGATATAGTTCATTTTTCGGTACATCATAGTTCATGATTCGATTACCTAAAATTCAAATTTCGTTAGAGAGATATAATATCGCATTGTAGAATTGCTATTTGTTTTTATGTTTTTTTTTTTTTTTTATTTACCATAGGTACAGATAATTTTTGATGCTTCACGGAATAGCAAAATACCATTTGGACTAGAAATATCAAATTGTAAGCGCTGCGAACGATTTTGAACCAATTCAGCAAACAACTTCAAAATTGGTGTAGTTACTTGTGGATCATGTGGCCACAATTCGATTGCTCTGATTAATATGGGCGTATAATCTGGATAACTAATTGCGAAATACAAAATGAAATTAACATTTATTATTGCAAAATGATAAATAAGTTCAATTCTTACATCCATTCGAAAATCATCATGTATGCATTCTTCTTGCTTGATGAAAATGTTAAACCGCGCAAATCACGTGATAGCCCAATCAATGCTTTTTTCGCCTCCTCACTTGGATAAGTGCTTGTATCCATAATAGCACTTCCAATTGATTCAAATTGGCTCGTCAATGGTAACATGAAATTATAGAAACGCTCTTCGTCCTCACCTAAATGGATTGTTTTTTTGTTTTCATAAATAAATGGTAATATTCACACAAGAAGAAGATTTTATGAAAAAAAAAGAAAAAAAAAAAATCAACTTACCCAAATCAACCATCAACAGTCGGCCGAGAGACGTGTAAAACATACTACGACATCTCATTTCACTAATGGCAACGTTACTTCCCAAAAATGAAAAGTGTTCACTCTGTAAAAATAGAAAATGAACAGTTATTTTATTGTCGTAGCTAGTATTTTATTAATAAATTACCGTGTGATTGTTGAGTAAGAACTGGATTTCTTCTAATTTGACTAATTTCCGTACCCAACTGTATGAAACGGAAAGTTCATTCAAAAGATTTAATGTTTTTCGAATTATGATTTCTGAGTGGCCCCAAAATTTCAAATTTGTTATGCTACAAAAAATTCAAGAATATGAAAATCGAAAATTAGTTCTGTAGTCGTGGACATGATTTGATAAAAATGAAAAAGAAAAAATGGCTTACATTTTACGATTGATAACACTCAACAACATTGGTTCATCGTTGATGCCCAACAATTCGGAGAGACGTTTGTAGATTTTCATTTTTTGCATTTGTTCAATTATATAAATTTTTCGAATATGATCCAAAAATGACATCATTGATAACTCGAGCTTTTCACAGCCAATTTGTGGTAAACGTGAGTCGGTCAAACTCATTAATTGTAGAACCTGACAATTCAAAAGAATAAAAAAACAAAAAAAAAAAAAAAAAATGAACATTCTTGTGTAAATTGATAATAATTTGATAAAAATAAAATTCCAACTTACCCTAACAACTAAATCTCCATCGAGAATGTCGTGTTCATCATTTGCAGTGAATGTCATACGACCACCAATAGCTGTTCCTATTATATAAACTAACCATGTAAGTTGTGCTTCATGAATTGCAATTTCAATGGAGTTATTAACGGGATTATTGAGTAGTTCCTGGTATTCACTTGCCGTCTATAAAATGAAAATAAAATACAAATTGATGCCTAAATATATGAAATATTAATGTGCAAAAATTTACAATTCAAATTACCTGATCAAATGTGTGTATCACAAAATTACACGTTTGTTCATATTCACATCGAACAATAACTGAGAGTTGATCTAGCTGTTGTTGAACCATTGCTAAATCTTCCAAAGGATCTTCCAAACCATCACGAATAATAACACGAGCTGAATCTAAACGTGACGTAATATATGCTTTTGTCACTTCGGGTGTATATGCATCCAAATGATGTGGCTCAACAGCACGTACATATGCAATAGACGCGACCATTCTTTGCCATAATGACAGTAAATAATGAATGCTATTTGGCGCAAACTGCCACATCTGTGAATTGGGAAAATTTTCATTTTAAAAATATCAAATTGTATTTGATTTTTTTTTTTTTGAATTTGAACATACTTGCAATGATTGAATTGTAAACTTTGCAATTAGTTGAATAACTTCAGGATAACATTCAACAACAACAAGTTCACTTAATTGGTAATTGGTCTTAAGTCGAGCTAATAGTCGGCAAAATTCATGGTAATTGTCTGGATCACTTAGTCCTTGTGAATTTTCCAGGATATTTTTTATGTTGACAACCAATGTGCTGAGGAATTTCGCTCGTTCGGTATTACTGAATAATGATCGACGCACCGATGTGATCTGCAAAAAAAAAAAAAAACAACATCATTCATCATAGTTTAACAAATGAAGTAATGAAAATGATTTTTTAGCTTTCTTACCAACACTAATGTAGACAATGCTAAACTGGATAATCGTGATGGCAACATGTGATACAAATCGAAGAATAAATTCAAATAATTCAAATCAAGAAATGCCGGCCGCCAATTTGTCGGAATTTGTATAGTTGATGAATCATCTGTTGTTTCATCGTTAGATGTACCAATAAAATCGTAACTTAAACAATTTTTTGTCAATCGAAGTATTTGGTTGATGAGACTGAAGGAAGTGAAATTGTAAAAGGAATAAAAGGTTTTAGTAAATAAATGACGAAAACAATTATTTACAATATAAATGAATAAATATCCTTAGACATTTTTTTGCAAGCAAATATTTTAGGTGGTGCATTTGACGGAAGATTCAATCAATTTTACAATTATCAAAATAAGAAGTGTGCAATGCCATCCAAATATTCTAGGGCGCGTAGTAAGTTATGTAATTAACTTATGTAATTTACATAGCGTAGACAGAGCGCGTAGTATTTTGATTGCACAGCTTTGATCAAAATATAAACGTCATGGGTTATCTCAACTCTTGCTCAAAAGCGCAAATCAAAATTACTTGAAAAAATGAACAATTAATCAACATTATTGTCAGCATCTTAACAGCCAATTTTATCAAAATGTTGACAATAAAATTATCTTCTTTTTCTTATCGCATTTTGGAATGTCGTTTGTCAACCAAATCTTTTATCCTTCAAATTAAAATGTCATTGGTATCATCAAGTTTGCTAATTTATCGAAAAAACTCTCAATCCTTTTACCTAATGCTCATTTCATTTATTAAACACAATGTTTCAATCCAAAATGGATTCATTCAATATTCGCATAATATTGATTACAATTCGTTTTCCATTCACACATTTTACATTAACAATTCATAAAATGAGGATTTTTACTTTAAAAGAACATTATCATGTGTATTATAATTCGAGGAAACAAAACAAACAAAAATCGTTTAAGCATATGGCAGTAAAATGTCAAATACTGGCATTGCGACGAAATTTGCTTCAGAAAACAAATGTTTTCGATTATATATTTTTGACATTGTTTATTGTAAACAATACGCTGATGTGATTCATATTCAATTTTGACCGTTATATTTTTTTGATTCTTACGTTAAATATAATCTTATTGTGAGAATTTAAATTCTCAAAAGAATCTGTTTACACAATGTTGTACCGAAAATTATGGTTGAATTAATCGTCAAATGCAATAATTATCAAATGCTTACAAAATCAGTGACAGGGTTACGATCAATGAACGTTAAAATGTGTGAATTGTGAAAATTGTAAAAAAAAAAAAAAAAAATTTCAATAGAGAATTGAATTACCCATGCTGTTTTTCGTCCATAAAATTCAATGTTTTGCAATTATCGCGAGCAGTCATCAGGAGTGTACAGGACAAAATATAAATATCATACAATTGTGTGTCCCGAAATGAGTAAACAGTTTTTCTATGTTTTATATAAGAGATATTCACATCGACCTCTGGTTGATTCATCTCACAAGTCAATTGTGACAAAATTTGAACACCAATCATACAATGTTCCACAGAACCCTAAAAAGATACAACAAAAACAAAAAACAAAAAAAAAATTGGTTATCATTACATTGAGATTGTTAAAATTATTGTTTAAGAAAAATTACCTGTAAGAATTTGCGAACATCTTCAATAATATTTCGGAATACCATTTCATCTTTATGGCAATAAAACCATCCATATTTTGTAATTTTGGCCAATACAGTCACTAAGGCTTGAATAACAAAAGTTTCAAGATTTGGTCGTGTCGCCAAATAATTAAGAATGTAATTTCGAATGTCAACAATTTCTTGTAGTGACAATCCTTGTGCATTTTTTGCAATTAATTTGGTGAGTGTTGTTGCTGCCAATAATTGTGAATAACTTGATTGACCGCGATCAAGTAGCATTTGACATTTTGGCAATGCATCTAAACTATTTTGGAATGAAACTAACACTTTTTCAGCTTCATTTCGTGTTGAATTTTCACCTTCGTACATTTGCTTACACATCAGCTCCAGCTGAATCACCTCCTGCTATTTTGGCAAAATATTGTGGCAGAAATGTGGGAAAAAAAATAACAACAATAAAAAAAGAAGTTAAAAACGTTAAAGTATGAATTATTTCCAAGTTGAATTATTGAATGGGTATGCATTTTAAAAATTATGTATGTATTTTAAAAAGAAAGGATTCAATTGATCAAACTTTGCATAACTGACAGCTCTTGTCATGGTTATGTTGTGAAGATAGGATATAATAAAAAAAAACACGCCTGAATACAATTAGAACGTTGATTTTATAGCGTTGATAACTGTGGCAATAAGGGTAAATCTTGAAATTCGTCATTTGATAAGATTTAATATGATTATACTCATTTCAAGAGAACTTTTTTTTTTTCAAAAAAATGAAATGATTTTCACAAAATATAAAATGTTTGTGAATCAAATTGATTTTGCTAACATGTTGGCTTCCGAAAAGGATTTTTTTTTTTCTCATACATCTAAACAATGTCAAATTGCTAATTTTAAATGAAATTTTCATACGAACCATTGTGCTGTCCATGGTGATATTTTGACTGATTCAGCGGCACTACAATTGATTGAGATGAAAAAACAAAAAAAAAAAAAAAAAAAGATTGGCGGAATGGTCTCTCTCTCTGTCTGTCGTTCAACTTTTCAAATGTCTACGCTGTATGTATATGTAAGAATATTTTTTTTACTCTCTTATTCCAATTCGTTAAGTGTTGTGTGTTTTATAAATTTTGTTTCTACAACCATAAAACACACCGCGTCAATTTTGATAGTTAGGGATTTTTCGCTCATTAGTTAGCGTTTATGTGTTTGTGTGCACCAAAATATGAATTTTGTTAGTGTTTTTGCCGATTGTTCGATATCGTAAAACAGCGTTAGACAATAACTTTAAACATGTGTATTGGTTAAAAGTCACACACATACTGCCAATAAGATTAAGAGAAACATAAAGAAGCATTAAACGTAACCATTCATTCATGTTGACAGTTATGAAAAGTAACGCGCTTTTTTCTGTTTTTGGAACTTTCAATAGATGGCGATGAATTCATCATTGATATTTCAAGCTCTTAATTCATATTTGATTTTTTTTCCTTTTTGTTTTGATTTGATTTAACATATCTTCCATCACATAAAATGTAAATGCATTTTACTAAATGTTTTTTTTTTCTTCTTCTTCTTCTTCTTCTTCTTCTTCTTCTTCTTCAATTCATATATGAATTGTTCTAAAATATTTCCACTTCTTGACACAAATGAGAATTTGTATATTTACAACAAAATCTCAAAATTCATAAAAAAAAAAAAAAATGCCAATGTTAACATTGATTTAATTTGGGATTAAACTACGGTTAAATATTAGCGACCGAGTAGATAAAATAAATTCTCATTTGTGTCAAGAAGTGGAAATATTTTAGATCGTTTATTTGAAAATCTATGGACAAAATATTCAAAATAAACTTTTGCTGTGAGTGGTTCACAACGCATATTTTCCAATATGATAATTATTATTATTTGCATAACGGCACTAATTGCCATTCAATTGACCAAAATTCCATAAAATGATCACCAATAACATTCAACAATGCGCCCAAATCATGACACATATGCATGTGCGTAAGCATCATCAAGCCTTTTCATCGTTTCGCCTATCGTAGTTTGTAATGTGCACTGCTTTCTGCTTTGAATAAATATTACAATGGATTGTATGTTGCGTATTAACGTGTGCTCCCACAAATCAATCCAGCTTAAAATTTGTGCATTTTACATAATGGCGCTTTGATGTTATCGCATCGTGCACGTGTTTACAAATGTGCATTAGTCACTTATGTCGATTGTATGATTTATCCGATCTCGAAATATATATTCTCTCTCTCTCTCTCTCTCTCTCTTCTCTCTCTCTCTCTCACTCTCTCTCTGTGTGTTGTGGTTATGATATTCAACAGCATAAACGAGTGTATTCTATTACAAAATAACATTTTTCATTCAACATTTTGTGAATTTAACATTTGACCAATAGAAGAGAATGGAGGAGAAAAAAAAATGAGAAAAAATGATGAGAGAATTTGCAGCAAACTGTGCAAGCATTCATGTAATGACGACATTGTTGACCCTTAGATTTGTATACAGAGTTTCATCGTTTCACCTGAAAATCTCAACAGTTTCATCATCAACAAAAATTGAACTGGTTTAGCATAATGAATCGGTCGCATCATAAATGCTCTCATATCAACAATAACTACAGAATATATGCGCGCTCAGATGTATTAGTCGGTCAAATAGTCGGTTTCCATATGCACCATAGAGCGTTTTGCAATCAGATCAGAAAAGAAAGAATGAAAGAAAGAGAGAGAGAGAAACCATTGTGTACTGCTCATTCTGTATGTGATGCAATGTATGACATGCGGCCTCACACAATTCAAACAGCCATGCAATGGACACACTTGTGTTGTGCTATGTTTTGCATTGCAGTATTCAATGTTTTGAATCTCTCTGTGCGTGCTGTTTAATTCTCTCAACAAACCCAAAATTATTTCCGAATTTTGATATTAGCTCATTCACATCGAACAGATTCACACTTTCCATTTCCTTGTTCTCATACACATGAGATGCGTTAAAATCGCTCGCATGAATATCCATTGCTGACATAAATTCGAAAATCTGAAAAGTTTCACAAAATGTATTTGCATTTAAGCAAGCAAATAAACTACACACCACATACTTGTAATGCTTGCAATTCAAGCAGGAACTTCATTCACACGAAATACTTAGAATAAAACTTTTATGGCATGCACCAAAGAAATTAGAGAGAGAGAGAGAGAGAGAGAGAGAGAGAGAGAGAGAAAAAAAATTCCGGAAATATATGTCAATTTTCAAACAATTGTAATATTTTCCATGTCGATTATCAAATGAAATTGAAGAAAACAAAATATTTCCGTCATACCAATTTCACTGACTAAACAATATGAACAACAAACTCAATAGCACACACCATAAAACAGTATCAATTTCAATAGCTTACAGATACAGATAACGCAAACCGACACATGATGAACGTTTGCAAAAGAGTTTCGTTATGTCAGTTTGAATTCGAAACCAATCCATTTTTCACAGATCACAGCAAAATTATGTATGGATTTGTAAAATGAATGCGGCGAATAAACTATAAAGGAAAATCCGTAAAATATGTATAAAAAATCAAAAAGAACAGAGAAGACGAAGTCAAATACAATTTTTGACCTGGTCACAATTATGCTATTTCGTAGTAGGAGTTCTGTTCAAAAGCGTGTATGGAATGTATTTATTATTCAAAGGGATCATTCTTTGTTTCAATAGTGTGTGTGTGTGTGTGTGTGTGTGTGTGTGTGTGTGCACAATGTACATTTTTCCAATCGCTTTATGTACAGCCACTGAGTTGAATTGGCATCAACTAAAATTCAGTCAAGAGCGATTTAGGAATGGGAAATTTCCATTTCAGACAAAAAATATAGCAGAATTTTTCCAAGTAATTCAAATGGAATCGCTTGCGAACGAAGAATTTTTAATTTCACAAAAATGAACCGAAAATAAAAACTGAGGAAAAATACATAGACGGAATAATAGACATATCGACATGGATAAAATGCATACGAATGCTGATGTGAATGCTTTTTTTTTTCAGTTAACTTTTCGCATGCAGTGAACCGATCAGTTGGGTCATAGTTCAGACCGGCAAGTGAATAGATAAAGAGGCAAAGCAAAGCAATGTAAAGCAAACATATTTTATATTAACGAGGCTCTATGCTGCTGGAGAGAGAGAGAGAGAGAGAGAGAGAGAGAAAGAAAGAGAAAGAAAATTCTTCCATAATTTCAGAAGGAAAAAACATGAAATCGCCTAATCATGCACACCAAATTGTGGAAATTTATTTATTTTTTTTTTTTTTTTAAATTGACGGTATGATGTATTCCTGCTCATCTAGGGACTAAAACATTATCTTAAATGTTTTTTCTCACCTAAACAAATACTTTCTTTCATATGAAGCTATTTCACATTGAACAAAATAATATTCAACACTCCTGATTTCCACTTTAGTTTAAGGATTGGATTGGTGAGAAAACGTGTTTGAACTTTTACATTGACAGCTTCACAATCTATCTCATACCGAATTCTAATTTTATTGTTTTATCTAGAAATGTTCTGTCGGCAAAATGTGGAATGTAAATCTAATCTATTAAATCAACGTTTGTGGCCATGATTTGCCCTCTTTCATGTGCCGAGATAAATTGAGTGCAACAAAGCGAAACAAAGACCCACAAATACATAAAGCTTAAAAGTATTCGTCAAATGATATAGGAATGATAAATGCAAAAGCCTTTGAATGATGCAATGCGCATTGTAATACAATGGACCACATATTGTTATCACCTAGTTCTATTTGATGTAGGAGCTATATAAACAAAGAGATGGGCATGATAGCTACTTTTGAAACAAAGAATATTTTTGACTGTTTTGCCCCAAGGGTTCTTGAAATATAAACGTATTGATTTGATCATGAAAGGTAAGTCACCGTATCCGTTAAAACGGTTTGGTCGTATTGTTTTATTGAAGAAAAACCAGTGAATTACATTTTCAGCTTTGAACAATACGTCAACAACAATGCTATTGATAACCATGACCAATTTTATAAACATCGAGAGCATAAAAAAAAAATGTAATCGAGAGAGATACGTAGTTAATATTTTGAACAATAGCAATATAATTCTGATAATTTCAAACTCAATATTTAAAATATGGGTTGCTTTTGAAATTGAAGAGAAACAACAACAATAGTCATATATTTTTCACATGCTACTATAGTGATAATTGCTGAATTTTTTTTTAAGCTTTTCCATTTTTTACTTTTATGGTTTTTGCTGTTGGAATTTCCAACATGGAAAGAAAGAGACGAATAATTATTCATTGTGTAAATTTCATTATATAATATATATGGGTATCATCACTGCTGCACTTTTATAATGTTGCTGTAATGAATTTTCAAGCTTTCCAATTAAAACATGTGTTAAATAATAAGCCTTTAACTTAAATTAAACAGTTGTATTGCTTTCAGAAATTCATAACAAAATTGGACAAATATTAATTCTATTATATTTTTCTTTTGTTTCATTTACAAATTTAGATAATTGGTATTTCATAAAACACCTCTCAATTCACACTAATAATTTCCAGTTTTTTTTTTTTTTATATTTTCCGAGATAATTTAAAAACTATACCACTAGATGCCAACAATTAGAAAGAAAATCTTTGAAATTCAAAGAATGTTAGATAAGATAAAGTGCTGATATGATACTTGAACAAATATTTATTTTTAAAAAAGGTTGCATGAATTAGGATCTCTAAATGACATTTCAACACCAAACAAAATGATGTGAATATAGATTCAGCCAAATCAATTAAAACGCCATTGGATTTGTCAGTTCACTTCGAAAATCCGTATTAATTTCATTGTTTACCTTGGAATGTAGTGTTTAGCAAACTATTGTTAAATTGCTTGATACCTTACCGCACAAACCCAAATCCGTTCACGTTAGTTTTTCATTGGTGGGAAAATGTTCATTTTAGATTAGTTAATGTTTGAATGAGTGCGATGGAAATCATTCATAGTGTTTGCATGTTTAGTGTGTACAAGTAACACCTTTTGAACTACATTTCCGACTTTTTCATTGACTTTACTATATATTTACAGGAAATTGGGTGAAATTTTTGAAAGAACTAAAGATTTATGATATGATAAAATTAATAAACTTTTAATATGGTGCCGTTAGGCATCTCCGGAATATAGTATACGTTAAGTATCTGTGAATATACACGATTGCGATATTTGTAAGTTAATGCCATTGCCTCTTGTGAGTTTCACCTATCAAATTGCTTATTGTTTCGCTTCTCTTCATGGACGTTAGAGTTTCGGGATTCATCTAGCACGCGCCTTTTGCACACCATACCACATTTCTATACAAGTTGAAGAGCATGAATACACAACAATAGAATGTTCTATTTACGCCAAACGGACGAAACGATATGTTTGCATAAAACGTCGAGTGAAAAACATAAAATACTCTACACTCAAATACCATTAACGAAAGTTTCGACGAGGTGTTTTGTTTGTTGGTTGATTGCTTTTATTGGCATGCTTCATATTCATATATGATTCGAAAGCATTTTCCCACAAAATTTTGTTTAGATGACGGCACTGATGTTGGAATGGGGAATGTGTTGTTGCTCTTTCACTTTCAATGAACAATCTAAACAAATAAGTCTGTTGAATTTTCTACGGAATTGTATTATTATTTGCGTTTGTTGAACACATTTTGTTTGAGTGTTATCTTCTTATTATAAATTCGTATACACGTTACATTTACATATTGAAGCAGATGTACGCATTATGATTTTCACTTTAACTCAATCGAACACCAAAAAAAAAAAAAAAAAAAAAATATCGCGAGAAAAAAAGTGTGAATTTAAACTTTATTCAAAGTATTGTTATTATTTTACCCCTCTGTTATCCTTTGGAAAAATAATCGTTTGCCCATAAAAAAAAAAAAAAATATGCGCGGGAAATGGCAAGAAGGAGCCACTCACGAAAGGAAATTGGCAAAAGCAAGCACATAAATGCCGGATTTATAGCAATCTTCACTGACAAATGGAATTGTCGGTTTGTGTTTTTGCTGCCTTTTCCTGGTGCACATTTTCCTATGAAAGCATATCGTGCTGAGAGTATCATGAACATAGAATGTGCAAAAAATGTAAAGCAAACTGAGGTTAAAGGTACGTTTGATTTAATGGACGACAATTGTATATTTTGCAGGCAAAGTTTATCGCTTTAACAGTGAAACTTCGACAATCGAACATCCATTTATGCTAATTTTGTACAAACGGAAAACAATTCCTTCTTTTTTTTTCTTTTTGTTTCATTCTGGATTATGCGTAATTTACCTACAAATATGTTATTTGTTGAAACAAACAAACAAAAGAAAGAAATAATATTGCTGCAGTTTTTTTCCTCCCTGTTATAGGGCATTCAATCCCAATGCAGATTGTAACCAGTTTAAGTAAACCGACTTTTCGGTATTTTATCTCAAATGAATGCGATTTAAATGTGAATATATACGTGAATATATATGATAACAAAAAAAAAAAGTATACAATTTGGTTAAACAAACAGAGAAAACCGCAATGCATAAACGACACTGAAAACCATAAATGAACATATTATGCATTCTAGTGTAGAAGTAAATCGATTTTTATAATGCAGCAACATACTGATCTCTATACAAATTTTACAAAAACGAAAAATCTTCTATCTGCAACAGATTATAGTGGGTCAAAGCATCAAAATCGCAGTAAAAACTTATTTGTGATCCAACCACATCATTTACAAATTGCTTTGTTCTTGTATATTTGCAATTTGAACAGGAAATTGTAAAGCTAAAACGCTAAATCTACACGTATTTCCGTGTGCAATCCCACTTCTCAGTTTCAATCAATTTTCTCATATTCCATTTGGTATAAATCACACGCGATTTTCACAAACCATTAATTCTTTGAGCACAAACAATGATGTTGGTAGCGTGACCACGATGAATCAAATGTGCGAAGACGAAAAAGTTAAAAGGAACAGTGTAAATGAATGACTGTAAAATTATTTGTATTATAATTGGTTTAAACAAAAATAAAACGCAATCATACAAGACCTCATAGATACAAAGCTATAAATATGAATAAACAATTTTATTTAGGAGAGAGAACATTTTTCAACTGAAATTTTCTACATAACATTTTTCCTCTGAGCCGTTCAATTGACGTTTGTTTTTTTTTTTTATGTAGCTTGAGTTATAAGTTATTATCACAATAAAAAGCGATCATTAATTTATTGAGCAATACATAGGAACCATTGAGACAAATACTTTTTGACGAGTAAAATAAAATCAAAGAATTTTAAGGAATTTAAAAAAAAAACCATAATTTGCATATTGATATTCAGGCATAAATTTTGTTTTATTGTGATCATGTTTGTATTCGTACATTATTATGATCTTATGACGACTGATTCCTGCAGGAATCCCGACATAATCATGATTATGTTTATATAGAATGATTGAATAAAACATTATCTTGATCTGTGAGAGATCATCGCTGTTCTTGTGAATGTGATTTAATTTTTTTCATTAATATCACGACCAATACGGAGACATTCAACCCGGAAATATTCTCAGTCTTTCTTTTCCTTTTCTGTTTTAGCACTTTGGGGACCCAACCTTTTCAAGTTATTACATTTTTGGGGATAATTAATGGTGCCTCCAAACAACTTATCGTTAATGCTATCAGTCAATGTGATATGAAAAGTAGGTTCGGGATCTGTCAGCAAAAGCTGTGAAACAATTTTAGAAATGTATTTAAAAATAAGAACTATTCAAATGTTGGCATATTTTATAAATGAACGCGATCAATCGGAATTCAAATAAAATCAAAAATTGATATAATGAAATTAATATTTTTCATTTTGGCACATTGAATTATGATGATGAACAAATTAATTATTATAGTCAGATTCAACAATTCAATAAAAAGAAAAATGTAGAGAAAAATTGAAAAAAAAAAACAAAAAAAAATATTCATTTCGAATTTACCTCGGGAAGCACTAACCCAACCAATAAAAACACAAATAATTTACGATTTATGACTTCTTCTTCTATTATTTTTAGTTTAAGTTTCAATTAATTGACGATGCTATACAATTTACAACTGGGTTTACTAGTCTTGTATTTATACTAATTTTTAATGGTTCACGACACTCAAAATAGATGCATTTGACTTCAAAAACATATGAATTATTTATTAATATAATCACAGAAAATTATGCATATTTTTCAAGTTGTAAATATTGGTAAAAATATCTGTTTTTCATTTAAAAATTTCATGTGTGAAAAATATACATATTTTTCTAATGTCATCTCAAAGACACATTTGTTGTTCAAGAGCAAAAAGAACGATATTATAATTACGTTCTAACAAAATTCAGTTTGAATATTAATCAATATTCTGTTTTTCGTCAAAATATGTGCCTTTGAGATGACATTAAATGACATTGTATTTTAAATACTAAAAAACAAATATTGTTGGCAATATTTACAACTTGGAAATTGTGCATGAAGTTCAACGAAAAAATTCATATGATTTGAGGTCATATCAACCACTTTTGAATGTAATTATTGTAAACAGCGGATTCCAGTTGTAAATCATACAACTTTGTAAATTGTTTGAATCGTACACTGAAATCACAAGAGAAAACTCAAATCATTAATGCTTTTATTCAGGGATCATACGGCTATATTTGGGAATATTTTTAATTGATATTATCCACTAGCAGCTATCGCACAATAACGGAAAACTTTGAAAGCAACATTTCACGCTAATCCGATTGGACCAGGCCGGCTATTTCACATGATTCAGTTTTAGTTTTCCAGAAACTTCAGCATTTCAAATTTGATTTATCAATCATTTTTACTTCGCACCAAATGTCCAAAGTAGTTTTAATTCCCTTTAACAGTTTTTGATCGTAAATGATCGTAGAGCTATCAGGCCCAATTGTTTGAAACAAGTCCAGTTCATATATGTACACTAATTTCCGCTTATTTCTTAATATCTTCATATTTTGCTCTTTCATTAAAATGAAAACGTGATAACAGAATCTTGAGTAAGAAAGAAGATTTTGAAATTTTTCAATTTTTTTTATCGAAAATTCGATAAACGAAATTATTTTTTATTATTTTATTGATATTCTTCTTTTCGATTTTCACCAAAATTCAGTGGATTTCCCTCGTATGTTGTTATTTTCTTTTTTCTTATTTTATTGGAATGGTTTCACTGGTTTTACAATATAGTATCACAAATCTTCTTGTTCGATTCTGAAAGTTGTGCTTTTGATTTCCGAAATAGTTACGTTCTTGGCATAGCAAAAAGAATTCCTTTAATATAAACTAACGCATGCCCGCAACATAAGACAAAGAATTGAACAACAACAAAAAAAAATGTGTTTTTGTGGGTTTTTTGCTGTTCATTGTTTTAAGTGCTCGTTGTGGTGTGTGAAAAAAGGCAAGAGAAACGAAAACGGTACACATGTACAGTTTGAACAAAATCCTTGTTTTTAATGCCAAAAATGATGTTGAATCTCATGAATATGTCCAAAAAAAAAAGCCTTGGCTGGTTTTCACTACAGACAGTAACACATGTATGATGCTTTACTATAATCGAAAAAAAAAAAAAATGGAAAAGTATGAATTGACTTAGTAAATTTTCATTCAAAAATTCGCATTATAAACAAAATAGTTGTAAGAAATTGCGTATTGAAATTGTTTGAGCAACAGCAACAACATTCAACGCTTTAAAAACTTATGCAATATAAATAGTTTGTGGAAGCCGATTAAATTAGCAAGTCTCAAGTCAAAACGCATCGACTTGTAAACAAAGCGATGGCATAAAAGAGAGAAAACTTTTAAGACATTCTGTAGCAAAGTTCAAAACTTCAACGTCGCGTCAGACACTAAGACGCATGTTTAACAATTTCCTCATTATCAACGCCATTATATCAAATGTGATGTTACACAAGAAAAATGCTTCAGTCCATTCTACTTTGCACATATTAAAGAAGTGGCTGATTTTCGGTGTATATGTACTTTATATGAAATTTGAATCACTGCAGACATTACAAACATTGTACTGTAAGATGTGTTGGACTTTGATAAAGTATTTTCAAATTTTTTCACTGTTTTATTTAGGAATTATTATTTCAACGGAAACATTTTACAGAGCAAAAGAAAAAAAGAAAAAAAGAAAAAAGAAATATCGATTTCCTGCCAAAGGGTTTATGGAATGTGGTCACAATGTAAACTTTGCTTCCAATAACACACGAAACATTGTAAGAGTGCGGTGATGTAGCATTATGAATTCATTCCACCTGATTGTAAATGAAAACGAAAAAGGGAATGAGAGAGAAATGGAGAAGGGGAGGAAGAGTGTGGGAGGGAGGAGGAGGATGAGATAGAGAGAGAGAAAGGGAGATGAACAGAGAGAAGAAGAGAGAGAGAGAGAGAAAGAGAGGAAAAAGCCTATCTAATGTTTACATTTATGAAAGCGGTGCATATCCCAGAATGTTACACGCATCAACAGAGAAAAAGTAAAAAGGCTGATGAAAGGGTTCATACATAAAAGATATCGGTATGGCTTTGTGTTTCATATATCATCATATTTGATTTTTATTTGCCATTTTGTTATCTATGTTACTCCTTTGCCATTCAAATGCCTTTTTTCTCTCTCTCGCATTTTTTGTTTGTTTATGCGTTGTCAGTCTCAGTTTGTATATTATCGTGTAAAAATATAGCACATGGCAGCATCGACTTGTCGACCGAAAAAAAAAGAAGATCAAAGCAAATTTGTCATAGCGTAATCTACATCATCATCATCATCCATCGAAATTATTTAAACATGATTATTGAACTTGAACATTAATAAATATATCAAGTTGATAATATTCGGAGCATTTATATTGATTTCAATTTGTCAATTTGCATATAAATGTTATTAGTTTTTTTTTTTTATAAATATATCAACTGCCCTTTGGATTTTGTTAACGCATAATGTGCATTCAGTGACAGCATATTGTGCAGCTGCATTCATGGTTCAGTCTCTGTTCTGATAAAACTCAATAAACTCCATTTTATAGACGGTTACGGGTTAGAAATTGCACGTTTAAACATCAAACAACTTTACAAAGTCAAACGTACAAAAATTTGAATTTGATTAAACATGCTTGTAAACCCATCTGAAAAAATAATCAATCAATTAGCTAGGGGAATTTATCGAATAAATATCCGTAGAAATCTGCAAAAAATCTGCTCAAATTTTCTAGCACTAAAACATCAAATATTGAGTGTTGCCTACCAATATTTGCGGATTTTTAGCAGATAGCGCGGATATTCACTCTATGATCACGAAGAATATCCGCTGCAAATCCAAACTATCTGCAATATCTGCAACACATCTGATTTGATAAATTCCCCTAGTCAATTAGAATGTTGAAAATTTACAATAAAAAGATGAGATTTGATGAAATATTTCGAGAGATATGAAATTATGTATCAATCGAAAGTCAATTCAATGCTGCTTACAACTTTATGAATTTGTAAATTTTTATTAGGGACATATTGTCATTCAATACCAAAATCCAGTTAAAACATCTGAACCAATTTTCGATGCCAATTCATTGAATGTTTTGTCTAAAAAAAAAAGCTACCATTTTTCTCTCATTGAAATGAAAGAAAAAAATGGTTTTCTATTAGAAAGTTCCCGAACCTTGTTCAGTATTTAAAACATTTGAACATCATTTTATTGCATTTTAATTTTGTTTGGCAATTTAAATGGTGTTTCATTTTAATGGTTATTTTACTGTTATTAAATAAGTTCCTCTATCAGTTTGCTTCATTATTCAACTAAATAAATCATTCTGTTTGTGGCAGAAACAAAATTACACAAATTTCGCTTGTCACAAAGGACAGATGTAGGCACGCATAAACAAACACCAAAACCAAAGATACACCAACCCGAACCAGCCAGAAACAATAAAAAAAAAAAAAAAAATTTACACAAGTAAAACTAATTCATCTCACATAGTTCAGGCCAGGGGAAATATTCATTTATATTCTCGCAGTTAATACAGCATTTCCAAGTATATCATAATTATGATGCTCAAAATGTATGAGAAAATATCAAATCGCGTTTTGATAAATTTTTGGCGATTTATTTGTAACTATTCAATACAATAGATTCCCCTTGAGTTTAAAATTCTGGTTCACATTGGAGACAAAACGGAATATTTTATATAGCGATAAAAACATTGAAATTGTGTAACGGATGTTCCAGGCCCACTACAAAACAATTTTACACTACATTTTTGGATTATCGCAATCAGTCAACATGGCCAAAGAGCGAGCATTGAATGCTGAAACACAAAGGAATTTGCATATGAAGTCTGTTGGGGAGTATGCACAGTGCCACACACTGTCATGTCGAAATAGGATCGAATGAAAATGTGGATTCGAATTGAGCACAGTAAATGCCAAATAGCCATTCATTTATCGTTGTACATATCGAATCCACTTTCTCTCTCTTTCTCTTTCTCTTTCTCTTCCTCTCTTTCTCTCTCTCTCTCTCTCTCTTTTTCTTTCTCTCTCTCTCACACTCACACACACACTCTGTTATGCTCCCTTTCTCTCATTGTTTATCTCTGGTTTTCTCTCTTTCACCCCATTATACATATTTTAAACTGGTGCATTTGCATGAAAAAGCCAATTTCAAGTACCATACGTAATTCTAATTCACTGCATTCTAATTGTTTCTAGTTTGCAATTGCTAGTTTTTGCTGAATTTAGCGAATTTGTCTACTCTCTATCTGGATACGATTTCCCCATTTCATCAACACGGTTCGGTCGGGAGTTTTTTTTTTCTTTCTTTTCACTATTGTAGGCAAAAGCGCACATTGAATTAGAATTGTCACTGAATTTAGCGAACAAACATATCGGTTAAACACGTTGGTTTTTGCATTCATACTACTAAAAATGTCCTTATAATTTATCAACAACCGTCATTTATGTCTTCGTTGTTTTTCTAATCACATTTTCATTTCGGCAAAAACACAAGTCCATTGGCACACAAGCACGAGAACGACCATAAGCACAAAAATATGCAAAATATATTTATTGTCTTTGTTTGGAATAAATGCAAACCTGAAAATGCAAATAGTACAAACCATTCATAAATTTACATCGGAAATTTGGGGGAGAAAGAAAAAATACAACGAAATTAATAATTTGCAGTTGAAAAAGGATTACATGTTTCGATATGATGGTATATTTGGTGCCCAATTGCATAGTTACGAAATTGAAAGTTACGATAATTTTATTCAAATGATAACCAATCAGTATATAAAATGGAATCTGCTTTGTCATTTACCATTTAGCCATGGGTCACAAATCTGTTACAATACTATCGATAGACCATAAATTTGAATATATTTCACTTTCATTGTTGACACACACACACACACACACACACACACACACACACACACACACACAAAAAACTTGCAGATCCGTTGTGAATCCATTTTTTGTCAAAAATATATATATTGAAAAAAAAAATTCTGTTCACATTGAAACATGTGTTGTTAATGCTAATCAAAAAATTATTATTTTTTTTTTGTAAATTTAAAATTACATAAATAATAAAGCCTGATAAAAATGGTAAAAACATAAAACATTTCATGAAATTCGCCTGCTCATTTTCTTTTCATTTAAAAGTGTTATTGCTGCACACAATTGATACAGTGTCATGAACCAAAATAGCTTTAAATTGCCTTTTTTTCTTATAATAAACGCTAAATCATTTGCAGTACAGCTGCGCGTCAACTAATTCTGTTTTGAGGTGTCTTTGTATTTGAAGTGTTATGATGTGAAATTCAATGCGAAACAAGTTCATGCAAAGGTGTGAAGATGATATGAGATACAGCTTAATACACTTTTGGCCGTCATTGAGTTGGCGCGCAAATGTAATTGCAAAGTTTAAACCATGGATAGATATCACGCACGCTGTGACAACAATTAATACCGTCATTAAAATATTTTGTATTTTGGCATTTCGATGAGGGAACAAAATTGTGTTTTGTCAAAATTAAATCGTTCTTTAAAGACACACTGAAATGGCACAGTAATCCAAACATTTTTGATGCAAAATGCTGCTGCAATGTTGAAGAAAAACATTGGAAAATCTAATATTCACAATGTCATAAATTTGGCGCTAAACTACTTTTTCAGCGCAAAATGTTCATTGCTCTTTTATACTGGAGGCTTGTGTGTGTGTGTGTGTTGTGTGTGTGTGTGTGTGTGTGTGTGTGTGTGTGTGTGTGTGTGTGTGTGTGTGTCAGTGTCAAGATCGAGATGTGTGACAGAGGACACATTTCTGATTTGTATTCACTGAACAACTCGCACTTTCATTATTTCGTTTGAATCCCATGAAAAATACGAATAACGCACCTCGAAAATTATGCTTCCCAGCATTAGATTGTTTCACTGTATTTTAAGGAATAAATAGAATGTGGAACAATTTAGAGAATATTAAAATGTTTTAGTATTTTCATGGTGTCGCGGGTATGTGTGTGTGTATGGTGGGGGGGGGGGGCGCTCATATAGCATTCAATAAAGGTCTTAACTAATACCTAATATCATCAAACTACACGTGTAAAACCATACCCATTTGAACTCTTATTTATGGCACTTTGACTACTCGAAAGATTGTGATCTCTATTATAAAAGTATCAATTCGCACATTTTGAAATTGATAATAATTTTCGCACCTTTATAGTAAAGTAGAATGTATTTTCGTTTGAGGACTAACAATTGACTTTGAACCATGCTCTTAGTTTTATTAATTTTGGATGCTATGTTCATTGGGCGATGACATGGTATTGGTATTTGTGCGCGTCCTTTACCACACTACCACCACATATTCAATATAACTAGAAGTCTAGTTTTGAATAGAAATTCAGTGAAATGGAATTGACACTGTGAAAATGCTCAAGATTCAAGATACAAAATACAAAAACACGATGTTTATTATGTAAAATATGGTTGCTCCCAGAGGCTAAAAGAGAATTAATGAGGAGTTTACATTTATTTTTATTGTTAATTTTCATTATGTTATGCGGCTTCTAAGCAACACACAGAGGCTACTATGTCAGAAATGTAATGTATTTTGGTATGGTGGTGAACCGAAAAAGTTCAAGAATAGATACACTTTAATGAATTTTTCGGCTGCGTTGTAGAATTAATTACGAATGAAAGCGAAAATTTTTGGTTTGAAAATGGCACAGCCCGCATACACATTAGTTGAATTTATTACTTGAGCGCGATGGCAACGGCGAAGCGGATTCACGACACAAACAGCAAAGAAAATGACAATGGCGCAAGACAAAAGCATCGAGACACGGCAGATTAATAATTTAATTTGAATGCTGCACACCGATATTCGATGTTTGTGTATATTTCGTAGAAAGAGAACGAGAGAGAGAGAGAGAGAGAGAGAGAGAGAAAGAAAGAAAGAGAGCTTTTCCCACTAACGAATACGTTTAACATACAGATGAGACGTAAAGGTAATAAATTTGGTGGCAGTCAATAAATCGTGGCGGTGTTAAACAAAATTAGTGCTGAGTAGAAGAAAAAAAAACGCGGCACTTAGGCAGCCATCGCAAACAGCGAACTGAACTAAATGATTATGGTGCGGTGAAGTGTGATAGATTCACTTTTCTTCATATTCTTTGATGTGAAAGGAAAAAAAAAGAATAAAAAGAAAGCTGCATTGCTAAGTATGGAATGTGGCAAATTCACTTTAATCGACAACTATAATTAATGTCATCCGAAACAAATGCACTCAAGTGAAGTGAGCCCGCTTGTGGCGCGCGGCTGCATTGTAGTTAGAAAAAGGATTTATAAGTGCTATACCGGATACTTGCCATTATCTTATCATGGTGGCAACGCATAATTGATGATAAACGAAGTAAAATCTATTCATTGAAAATGATTTTCCATTAAGCACAATTAAAATGTTTACATTCTTTTATTTTAGCTATGAAAATTGCTGTATAGAAAAACAATGAGAGATAGAGAGAGAGAGAGAGAGAAAGAGCAAAAAAAAAAAAATTGCAGACCTTAAACTGTAGCAATAATCGGTTTAGCAATTTTCTGATGTGCATAAAAAACAAAGCAAGTGGCTAAGGTTGTTGTGAAGGTGCTTTGAACTTTATAAAATTGCAAATGGAGCGAAACGAACAGACACTCAAATTTATAATCTGTGTCATCCATTTGAAAGAAAAACCAATTACTTCATTGAACATGACATATATGAATAAGTTATGCATAATTTTAACTTAAATAGAAAACTAAAGATGTTTTTCATCGTACAAAAACGGCATTACTCAACTTACAATTTTTCAATGCATCATTTTATCATTTACCATTTCAAGAAAATATTCAATAAGCTAAAATGGTTATGCACAGAAACAGACACACCAAATTTTAAAACAATGATGCAAAACATACTTAGTAGAAGAAAAAAAACCGATTAACTTGACTCATTTTATCGAATATATTTAAAAATGCTTAAAATTTTACGCAAATAACAAAAGTAAAAAGTTTCTAGCCAATATAACAGAGTGTTGCTTCACCGCATGAAGCTCATTAAAAAACTTACTCAACCCAACAAAAACCAACCAACCCATTGCCACTATGTTTGGTTCGCTTAGTTAGGCATTGCTCGTTGCTGTGTCATGCTTAATTCGTCCAACCGAAAAACCACCGCAAATTTTCTTCTTTTTTCCTTGTTCATTTCTTATTTATGGTTTATTATTTCGAAAAAGACGAACGACATCTACGCTGCCATAAATTATTTAATAGTTATTTATTGAGAAAGTTTTATTGTAAGACGCGACGCAGACCAAACCACCTTAAAGAATTCCGTGTTATTCGTCTCTGTGCAAATGTGACATGTTCCATCCATGTAAATGAGAGAAAGAGAAAGCAAAAATAAGTGACATTGAATCCATAAACGAGCGAGACTCATATTGAAAGCAATACAAAGCTGTCCTGTTGCCGAAAAATGATGTATACGGACACAGCCGTGCACAGAGAATGTGCGACAAATTTTAGGCGCACACAATTAATAAATAACACGTTAAAAAAAATTACATAATTTAAAACAATAAAAGCAAAGTACGAAAATCGTTTGGCTATTTGCTTCTTTGCTGGAGTGCGATTTATATATTATAAATATCAATTTATTGGCATTCAGTGAAGTCGATAAAATTTATGAGCTTGTTTGTTTGCATCTTCGTTAAATCAGCTGGTGTTGAGATTTTAATGTATTTTTCTTTTCTTTCTTCTTCTTCTTCTTCTTCTTCTTCTTCTTCTTCTTCTTCTCTTCTTCAATTTAAAGTGCGCAATAATAAACATTGACTTCACACGGCCAGACAATATTGTAAAGTTACTTACGCTTTATTTTAGAAAGTGAAAGATGTCAAGTGCATTTTATTCTGCGCAAACAAATACTAAAGTATTACAAAATTCAAGACCAAAATAAGTGTGAATAACGCTTGATTCTGTATATTGAGTTACATAAAAATAAGTAAAAAAAAAAAAAAAAAAAAAATTAAAAATAAAATGAAAAAGAAAAGACTGTCGTCAAAAAAGTGTATAAACGACTTTTCAAGCAGCAGCAACAGAATAATAACACCCACTAAATAAAGAATTATTAAATTCATAACGGTTATAAAATGGAGTCGAAAAATTCCGGTGAGTTTTGTTGTGCATCACTTTATGCTTAAAGTTCTTATGTTCTGCTTTTTCCATATTCACACAATTCAAATTACCTCTCATTCATACACAGGCACAACGAATGTGAACACAAGCAAATTTTCTATTTTTAAGTACCCAATTTTGCGATATTTCATAAAGATGGTATATACGAAATGAATGGAAGAAATGAAGAGCACATCTGAGGAGCGTAGAGAAGACAACACAATTGCTTGAGTCAAGACGTTGACGATAACAACAACAATAACAACAGCAGCAACAAAAACAACATGTAAATAAAATGCAAACGCCGAAGTGGTCTTCGTATTTGTCGAATAAACTCTGATGAACGAAACAACGAACGAATGAACAAATGAACGAAAGTAACGAAATCAAAAGCTCAGAAAAATCCAAGAGCTGTTTTCGCACTCACCATTTACGTACTTGTACAATTTATCCATTATCCTGTATTTAGATCTTGTAGCAACCAAAATATACCGTCATTGTCGTACACATAATTACACTTAAGATTACATTAAATGAAGAGCGCTTTTCGCGTTTCGGTCTGCCTATCTTTTTCGCTCTTACACTCACATTCTTGATCTCTCTATATCTACCGTGAATTGCGTTCATTGTTTTGTATTGTTGGAAAATGCGTTGCTATATTGTTCCTTTTTTTTTTTTCATATCATTCGCATCGTTTGCATTCAGTATAGTTTATAGATGCTAAACCAGATATATGGATACGATGGCAATGGCGATGGCAAATACGAACACAAGCAAGTAGTGAACATTCAACGAACAATTTCCGCTATTCGGTTTATGATTTTTCGCTCGGTGTGCTTTTTAATGCTCCTTTGTAGTATTGTGTTATTTTAATATTATGTTCATAGTTATCGCTTATCGTCAATCTTCTTCTCTACTCTTCTCTTTTCTCTCTATTCGAAATGCCATTTGAATTTTTCTATCTCTCTTATTCATTCGCCGCTTTTTTTTTTTACTCATTGCTCATCCTTTTGTTCGCATTTCGACATCGGATTGTTGCCAGTTTATTTTCAAACAGAAACAACAAACAAAAACAAAACTCACAACCACTTTTATGTGTATATGTATACCTTAACAATATAAACTGCCTGGTTGACTGACTAAGCGTAGTGCTTGAATCGTCAGTCGGTAACGGTTTCTGTATTGTTTTCTTCAAAACACAATAATGCTGCGAATTGTTGTTTGTGCTTTAAAAAGGGGTTTTACATTGCTTGATATCGTAATCTGTTCATTATAGGCATGTTGTAGACGTTATAGCTTCGAAATCGTCAGCTTATCGAATAATATACGTAAATTGTTGCAGTTAATACTCGTTCATTTAAATCGAAAATTACTTTTTCGTTTCTCAATTCGATTTGCTAACATTTTGAAATTTGGCATTTACCTTTTTGTTATTTTAAGCGCACTCACACACACACAAATATGTGCGGTGCACAATAAGAAGATCTGAATTGTTTATCATCTGATGTAACCCAAATAGAGAATGACTTTTGTGGGACCTCTAAACGATTTACAAAAACAATATCATCTAATTTAAATTGTCTGTTAATTTTCGAACATTTTCACATCCACTACGATTTACTTTTGTAAAAGTATATCGCTTGCTTTTGCTTCAATCATTATTCATATTACATTGAAAATTTGTTAAAACATTTACAAATCGGATTGTTAACACAAATTTCTCAAAGGCTGTAACAATGAACAAATTCAACTGTCACACAAACTACAATCATGCATTAGAAATTACTATAACAACAATTGCCAAATACTTTGGGTAAATGTTTAAAATACTTGAGCTATTTTAAAACTTATATGCGATTCTTTGAAGTAATAACGGAGAAACTTCTGATATTTGCCAAAATTTCAAATTGTTTTCCTTAATCGAAAATGTCTGCATATGTTATTGACTTATATAAATTGCGAATGATATTACAAAAACATTGCAAATTATTCGAGGTTATTTGATTTGAATATAAATTATTGAAATATGCATTTACAGTCATTTAGCTTATTTGTAAAATCAATAAATTTGATGTAAACTGAAAATTGTACATTTTTTGGTAAAAAAAAAAAAAAAACATTAGCACGGATATGAATTAAATCATACATTATCGTTTCCCCAATGGTACGTGTGATGAAAATTGCGTAGCCCATTCAATGATAAAGATACTTAATAACTGGTGTTAATTATGAAAAGCTCATTAATGTCAATGACTCTTGCTTATCAGTTCATGAAATGATGACAGTTTTTTTTTTTTTTTTTTTTTTTTCATTTTAATTTTGTTTGTTATTTACATATGTACTTACCTATTCAGTGACAACAGCAGATTTTGTTAGACAAGTGTCAGAAGCTTCCTCTTTTCAGATTAAATTACCATTAGAAAATCGGCTAAAATGAAACTCTTTTGTGTTGATGATGAATGACAGGCTTATTTAATATACTCACATGTAAATGAGAAGTTCTTTTCACGGTAATCTGAACTTGGGATATTTTAAATAATGGAAAACATTTGTCAGTTAAGGTTGGTACTTTATTTTGTTTTTTTTTTTTTTTTTTTTTTTTTGGTACAGATTTATTGACGCGTTCTTTCGAAATGTCCATTGATAATATTTAATTCGGCAACAAACGTGAGTTTGTTTTTGAATTTACATAATTTTTGATTCATGTAATTGTACGCCGTATAATTTTATCGAATTAATTTATAATACTTTGTTTATATTAACACTAGAGTGGTTCAAAAAACCATTTAGTTTAGTTGATCGGTGTTTATTAAATAGTTTTTTTTTTCCTTTTTTATTTTTGAAATGGTCCCAAGAAATGATCAATAAATTCCAAATAACAAATAGTTTGAAATAAAATTCCAAAACGTTATGGTTTCTTTTCATTCAAACGTACAGTTTTTAAAGTGAACTGACACACTTCTTAAGACCATTTATATTGGGAATTCTTGGCATTTTAACCACTATCTCTCTCTCTCTCACACTCTCTCTCTATCTCTTTCTCTCATTCATTTAATAAATTTCCCATATTTTGCTTATTCAGCAAAATACCATATTGTTAGACATCTTCATCTCATTGTTTTAATTCTTACATTTTGTTTCTATAATAATGCCATACAGTAGTTATATATTATAAAGTGTGAACGATTTAATCGTAACCACATTTTTTGTTTTGTTTTGTTTTTTTAATTAGTACAATATTTTATATTGTATAACTGATTTTACTCTATTTCATTTTATTTCTCTTAAAGAAATAACGTAATTACGATTATTCACCGAAATATTGAGCCCGATTAACTACTCAATTTAATATTCTCAGTGGAAAACATTCCCCAATTACATGAAAACAGCATTTGATGTGCATACGCATACGTGAGCAGTTTTGTATTTATACATGAGCATTGAGCAGCCGGTGTATGTTGTGCTTCTACAATTTTGTTGTTGTTGGCATGGGGAGCAAAATCAGGAAGAATAATTTACAATGACTACCAAAACATTTGAACAATTACGCATCAGTCGCAAAATTATCGGAATAGATTTTTGTTCGTTTTAAATGATTCATGGAAAATGTCGTACAACTGGTTGTTTACGATTTGGCACTTTTTTTTTGTTTTTTTTTTTCTCTTTTTTAGTAGAATGATTTTGCAATTTTCATACATATAATTTCATTTTTCTTTTTCTTTCTCTCTCTTTTGTATGAAACAAATTTTTCGATAGATTTTGATGCGATTTCATCAGAAAACATAAATTCCAAATAATTTCAAATTGTAATAACATTGATATGTTCTGAATAAAAATTAACCTAATTGAATCATCTCACTTGGCCTATTTGATAAAATGGAAATGAAAATAAAAATAAAAGGTAACAAAACATCAATATAAATTTGATTTTTGATCCGTAAATCTGTATTGTTCGGCAATATAGAGAGTATTTGACCTCATTCTCATTCCATTCTGCTGTGAAATAATTTAATTTCATATTCATTTCGATTTTCAATGCAATCTAACGGAAATTCAATATTTAGGATACTTTTTTTTTTATGTTACATACTTTGTCGATATGAATTTGCTATACATATTCATTTGTTTATTTTATTTTATTTTTTATTTTTTATTTTTTTTTTTTTTTTTGCTATACAAAACAGTGAAACACAAACAATACGCAATATTTCCGTTGTGAAAAATCGAAAATGCTACAATCAAATCAGAGCATACAAGTTGGATAAAATGAAAATAATGCCTTGAAACAAATGAACTAAATGTGTAGATTCTGTTGGCTAGAATGATGGTACTATTGTGAAATACAACGAAACAATCGTCGCATCATTCGCTGTTTGTAAATACTTAAAACAGGTAACAATAAAAAGTCGAGTGCAAATAACAAAATGATACTTGAAAGTAATATTGAGTTTGATGTACTTTTTGCTATCATTGTCCGATGCTCTTGCCGTTGATGAATATTTAAAGTGGATGCACTGCTGCTCACTTCGTTGATTTCATCATCATCATCTCCACCGTGCTGCACTTTATACAGCCGACCATTTTTATTTATAATACCATCTTCACTTGAGTCATCATTCGGTAAATTATTTCCCTAATTAAAAAAAAAAAAAGAAAAGAAAAAAAAAAATAGAAAAATGAATGAATGGAACAATCAAATCGAGATTTAAACATTTGCATTCACCAAACAAAAATAATATTCAAACTCATTTTCATTCGATTATTGACTCGGTGGATTTTCTATTTATTCATTCAAAAATTTGAAATAAAGGAAAACCACTTACCTCATCGTCCAAATTGACTCTTTGATGCTTGTTTTTCTTTGTCAATTCCATTTCTGTTGCACAAGTTTTGTAACATGGTAAAATTGTGCGCACATAAACAAAACAAAAACACATTAAATTCAATTTACGGAACTAATAACAAGAAACATGAGATAATTTTGCTTGTAAAGTTACAATGCTGAAAATACGATTACACACATTTTGGCCAAGTAAAAAGTTTTCTCAGTTGATAATAATAAGAATAAGAATATGAACACAAGAGATGGAAATTGTTTTGGGCCATTGCTTTGTAAACAATGCTTTATCGCGGGCGATCTTAAAAGATAAAGAGGGGTAAAAAACAACACTTAGAGTTTTCATTCATTCATTCATTCACTTTATTTAGGCCATTCGCAGTGTTGCTGCTGCTGAAAGAAGGTATGATGCATTTCGTTTTTCTTTTTTTTTTGCTAGAAAATGAATATTATGGAAGTTTTCACTAGGTTTTTTCTTCTTTCTTTCTCACACACTCTCTCTCGCATACACTTTTTCCAGTTGTGTAAAGCATGAAATAATTCTGGGAGATTAATTTGAAAACTTTTCTCGCAAAATCGTCAAGACCAATATACCAAAAAAAAAAAAAAAAAAGCAAAATGATAAAAATGTGGAATAAAATGATATCAAAAAGAATAAATTGCCGAACCTATTTTCGACGTTGAATTTTTGCGTCATCATTTTAATTTACAATTCCCTTGTGAAACTATGTGATGACATTTGATGGTTGATGATGAAGACTTCAACTTTTTCGATTGAGGGTGATACGAATATCAAATTTACATTTTCAACAGTTTATTTGCTAAATTGAAGCGGTAATAAAGTCTTGTGTCATGAATTTCATTCTTTTTTTTTTTTTTTTTTTTTGTCCTTCTTTCGATTTTGACTTTTCTGACCGCTGCCATCTCATTTTTCAACAGTATTGCCCCATATAGGCAACATTTCAATTATTATTTCAATAAAATTGCGAGAATGGGAATGGATTTGGTTTCAACATATTCGGAAAATTTCTGTCAAAGCAAAAATTCAAATGCATAACTTACCATACAATCTGATTGTGGCTTCGATGCCTCCTATGCTATTTTTACTGATGCAGCGATACCCACCAAAATCGGCTTTCTGTAAGTGTTTTATAGTAAGTGTCATCTGTACGGCATACATGGAGTTCTCCGTTTCATGCATCACATAACGGTCATTTGGTATTATCATTTCGCCTATTGTTGATTTTGTGGTCATATCGCGGTATCGGTACGTATATTGTATGCAACATTTTCATTGCCAGCCAGTATTTTCATCGTTTGGATACACAGTATCACAGTGGCAACAATGAAACGTAATGTAAAATGAAAAAAAAAAAAAACAGAAAAACACGTGAAAATCAAATGGAAGAGAATTTAATAATAATGCAATATACGAAAGTCACAAAGTCAGTCAACGCTATAAAAATGAAAAATGAAAAAAAAAAAGAAACGAAAAGCCCGAAGCGCATTAAATAATAATAAATTAATTTGCGAATAAAATACTCTGACCAAAATGAAATGCTTTTAAATAATAATCTCTTGACTATGAGTTTTTTTTTTGTGTGTAGTCAAATTTTCAATGGTTTTTCATTTTCAATTTTGTATGCGTTCATTAGGAAAAATTGCTTGAAGCTCAAAGAGTCCATCAATTTTTTTTTGCATGAAGCCAATGGATAAAAAAATGTAATAACATTTTCAACATATAATTTACACTAAATTGACGATTGCCATTAAGCATTTTTAATATACACATTTTTTTTTTCTCTTTATAAGAGGCTAAATATTGTCATCGGTTGAATGGAATAATTGATTCTGGCATTTCACTCTGTGTTTTAGGTCTCTAATATTACGTACCTAATAAATATGAATATTTTATATGTGATAAACGTACCATTTTCACGCTGCCAATAGTTGATAGCCTTCGGTGATGCTTCTACATTGCAGACAAGTGTTATATCAACGCCAAGCGGTGCACCAACCAGCATATTTGGTACTTGAATCAATGGATGAACTGAAAAGAGCAATAGATTGTAATAGAGGCAGAATGAAAGAGAGAGAGAGAGAGAGAGAGAGAGAGAGAGAGAGAGAGAGAGAGAGAGAGAGAGAGAGAAAGAGAGAGAGAGAAAAAGTGATTAAACGCATTGTGAAAATATACAATCGACACACATATATAAATGAAACGGAAGTTTTTACAAACAAAAGATGGAAGACAATTAGCCAGTGCATGACCTTATAGAAAATAAGTTTTCGTGAGGTATTTTTAGTCAACATTTCATTTTCACGGTATAACTCTTGCGTTAACTTTTCTATTCTCTTATTATTGGCATTGTACGGTTGTTGTAAATGTTGATTGTAATGTACCACAAGTAAAGATCGAAAAACTTTTTTAATATTTTGTCGAACAAATATTAAATAATAAGATGAATAACGGGGATGGGCTGAATGTAACGAAGAAACAAATAACATACAAACAAGACTCAGAAATAAAGTACGAGTTTTGAGAAAAAGAACTGTAATCGACAGACAGTTCACAGAAGATGTTAAATGTTCAAAAGAATTTTTGTAACGCGAGCACACACACACACACACAGGCAGTTGCAAAAAAGAGACCAGCCTCAACACCCACTCCCCCCCCCTCCCCCCACCAATGAAAATAACAAAGCATAAAGTTTTCTCATATTATCGTTTGGTTCACTTGTATTCTTCGCACGACGATGGCTCGCCTCTGACTCCAAAATGGGTTCAGACGTTTTGTTTTCTACTCATGAAATAGTTGTTTGAAGGTAGAAACGACAAGGAAGTTGTTTTCGTGTTGTTGTTATTATTTTAATTTTTTTTTTTTCGCTCTTCGTGTTTCGGATTTGTTCTTTTCATTGTTTGCATTTAACAAGTGAGCAAAGTGCGCGAAAACACAAATAAGCAAGAAACAAACGAAAACACCGAAAGAAAAAAAAAAGGAAATGGAATATGTATGCCCTGCACAGAAAATGAAAAAAGAAGTTGAAAAAGCGTTAACCAAAAAGCAAACGATGATGATGACGACGACGACAACGACAACGACAACGAAAGAATTATAATAACAACAATGAAATTTGTCTATACAATATAAACTTTTCGCCTTTTGCCTCTTTCATTCTTGTCCCGTCTCGCGCTTTCCCCCTCGTATATATTATCGCATTATAACACAAATCTATATCTTCTTGCATGCATTTTCGCTTGAAGTTTGTTTTCTGTGGAATTTTTGTACCCGCTCTCACTCTGTTTACTCTCTCTCTCTCTCTCTCACTCGCTCGCTAGCACAATTCGCTTTACGTGTGGAAAAGTTTTTCCTATTCTTGTTATTCCAGATTTGCTTTTGGAATCGTTTCGGTTGTCTTTCGTTTGTTGTTCGGTTTGAAAAGTATGATTCTACATCCATCTCCATCCCTCCATATCCATATCCATATCCAAAAACGATTTCGGCGAAAATTATGAACAAGATCAACTCGAAAAGTCAAAGTGAGTGAGTGAGAGAGAGAGAGAGAGAGAGAGAGAAAGAGAGAGAAAGAGAGAGAGAGAGAGAGAGAGAGAGAGAGAGAGAGAAAGTAGAGTGCTCAAATAATTTGGGAAAGAAAATTTATTTCGTTGTCTGGTGGATTACAATATTTTTTTTTCCCCGTTCATTTTCGCAAACTGGATTTGCGTTAAAGCAAAGCCATTCCATTTGATTGGCTTTTGATAACTTTTCTCAGGCATGTTTGCTCTGTTGCTGCTAAAGTGTCGTTCGGTTCAAGTTTTCGATTCATGATAAACAATTTCGCACATTTATTTAGATCAGATATCGAAATGCAAAAGAATCGTGTATAAAAACAACCGCACGTACTTCTTTTTTGATTTGCGAAGAAGAAGAAGAAAATAACACTGTACAGTAGATATGGTCAGTAAAATACGTATTAATATCTATATTTTTGTAGATGAGATTCTATGAGAAAATAACGACAATTTGCTATTGCATTTTGATATTGGTATTTAACTTGAAAACTACCCTCGTTGGAATATCATCGATAAATTTTCGATGAAAAACGAATAAAATCGAAATGAAAAATCGAATACAAAATATTCATGCGGATTTTCATCTATCGCTTTCATTCGTGAAATCAAGTGATGTGGCTTTTTCTTTCTCTGTATTTGTAACCCGTTTCGGTTGCTTCGTCATTTTCATATCATAATATTTGCCGATTTATGCCTTGTGGCATTAGTATGGAGATAAAGCTATAACAAATTTCAATGGAATGATAGCAGCAATTGCAGCTGCAAACGGATATGTAAATAGATTTTGTTGTCGGCTTTTCGCTGCTTATTTCCTTCAAATGGTTTCGCTGTTTTTGTAACTGTTTCTTCTTTTTTCTTTTTTTTTTTTTGCATTTGCATGTATATTTGGGGTTTTGAGCGCACTTGTTTTTTTTTCTCGCATTGCCATTCGCACGATTCATCAATTTGGTTGATCGTTTTTTTTATGTGTTTACGAAAAGTGATGTGTGTGTGTGTGTTTGCGAGAAAATTGAAATGCAATGACATTTACTATATCCCACATACTGTGCTCGTGTTGCGTATGCAAATATCATCGCAAGATTTTATTTTCTTTTAGTTATGCGGAGATAAACATGTTTGACTATCGAAAAAGATGAAAATTTAAATGACTATATAGATATGCCATAAATGGAACGTTCATCTTCATATTTCAATGTAAAATACGAAAAATAGATTTAAAAAAGAAATTGATTCAATCGCAAACAATTTACATTCACTTCCGAATACGATCAAACAATTGTCGAAATGAACCAATAATTTAAAGTAAATATTATTCGATTGGGAAAATATCGACATTGTTTTTGGCAGTAATAATAGTTTTGTTTTGTTTTTGGTTTTATTTTCCATTGTAAAATCGATAATCAATTTCATCGATATTTTCTTTTCAATTTCATTGATTTAGAATTTTTCTTAAATTTATAAACATTTTCAATACTTACAATGTATTTGCAATTTCATCCGTTTGCTAACTGATGGTGGAACTTGATTCGATGCTATGCAAAGATAAATCCCCATTTCGGATCTTGTGATTTTAGTTAACCAGAGCATTTCTCCTTCGACTGCTAATGCTGTAAAGAAAAAAAAAAAAACAAATGCTTCGTATTCGTTGCTTTGGGGGTGATTTTTAATGTTTTTTTTTTTTTTTTTTGTTACCTTTTGTTTTACCATGTGGACCATTTCGAGCAATAATTTCTCTTCCATCTTCACGACGCCATGTGATTTTTGGTTTTGGAAATCCTCTTGCTTTGCACACTAATTTCGCTGAACTTCCCTCAGGAACCATCATATCGCCCGAAGTTTCTTCATAAATAATATCCGGCGGAATAACCACTTCAAGATATGCTGTCTGAAATATTTCCAATTTGAAATTAGTTGAATAAATCAAATGAATGTTAGACTTCAATTGTAATTTACCTGCATTTTCATTGGATCTGTGTTTACCTTTAATTGGAATAAAACACACAAAAATTATGAAAGAATACATTTCGAATTTGTAAACATTGTATATTTTTTGTTGAGTTACATACCTGACACCTGTAATTGATATGAAACATAAAAAATTACATAAATATTTCAAAATGTGAATGTTAGAAATTTTCATTTTTTTTTTTTTTTTTTTTTTTTTAGTTCAAATTGTACATACATGTATTGTCCGCGATCCTCCATTCGAACATTTCGAATAACTAATGTCCATGTATTAAAATCGTTATGTGTCACAGACAATCGATCGCTATTCGTGATGACATGTTCATGTATTGCTAGAATTGCCTTTGCATCTGCTTTTATCCACGCGACCTATGCAACGGCCATCAATAGATTAAATTATGGTATATTATTTACCAGAAATGTATTTGAATTTTACATTGAGCATAACATTATTTTGGAAAATCATTGAATCAATAGAGTTAGCCGGTGCATTTCTATTTAAAAAAGATTTCCATAATTAAGCATTACAGTATTGCTGTTGATTAGGAAAACATAAACATTATTTTTGATTTAAAAAAAAAAAGAAAAAAAAAAAAAAACGAAAATCAATCGAGATTGTAATTATGGTTTGATTTTAAAACCATTGCTTTATTTATGTTTTCATTCACCAAACCAAATACTGTAAGCTCTCACTCATGCTTCATGCATTATAAACAATAAAAAAAAAAAAAACAACCAAAATTGAACATAGTCATGCATTTTATAATTTAGTTACATTTTCAATTCATGCTCAAATAGATTTATTCGAATTTGAAAGAAAAAAAATAAACCCAAAGAGATTTAGTTTTGAAAGAAATATGAAATTACCACAAAAATGTACAATTAAATACTTAGCAACACAGCATTTCAAGTGTTATTGAAAACTGCTCTCCGGAGTGTATAAAATGATAAAGTAAGTATGATAAAAATAGATTCTTTCTTTTCTTCGGCATTCGGCAGCAATAAATTATTCAATTGGCACTGTCACCAAATATAGAAAACCGTACGTATTTTCATATGAAAAATGTGTGTGACATTTTATGGTGTGTACGATTACAAAAACGTTATCTTTTTCTGATAGATCAACTTGATAGAATATTGAATATCAATGAAATAAATAGGAAATAGAAGCGAAGAAATTGAGAGCAAAAGAGAGAGAGAGAGTGGCATATAATATTAATTACATTGAAATGATAGTGGAATTTAACAACCGGTAGCTAAATCAATGGCAAAGTATGCGGTGAGATTCCCTAATTAGTACACGGATACAGTTTATTTGATCCGTCAAAGCTTTTAGGCAAAAATTGAATTTCGATTGCTTTTAAGTGGTTTTCTCGTTGATAAAACGAATTAAAATCAATTATTTATAGTAAAATGGCTTGACAAAATATTGAACCACTTTTTTGGCTTCAGTCAGTTGAATGGAAAATTCATTGAATATGAAAACTAAAATTCAAAAACCGCCAAATAACCATTGTAAATGAAAAACCGCTTAATATTTTATATTAATTAGCTGACATTCAATATGCCTAAAAATGAAATTACAATAGTGATTTTCCAGCAGTATTCGGCATTTTCTATGTCATGCGTAACATTTTATTCCCAATTGAATAATATTTACTATCAAATTTGAATTAGAAATATGTTTTTAGTCACATCTTGAAAAATAGAATTGCCAATGACAAATACATTGGCCTCATAAAATTTCATATGCGAGTTAAAATATAGAACTTAATTGAATTTTACTGAAAGTAAATCAATTCATCATTGAATTAATAGCGGTTAAACGAAACAAAAAATGTGTTCAAAAGTAAAATTTCTGTTAAATCACAATGGAATCGCATCATTGATACATGGCATTTATTTTATTGATTGAAAGCAAAATGAGAAAATAACCTTAATGGTAATTATTCCATATATCACAAACGTACAGATATTTTTCATTTGTCAATTATGTTTGAAAATTAACTAAATCACATTAAAAATTAACTTCAATTCAAATCAAATACAGTCTTCTTCATATTCCATTCCATTCCATTCCATATATGGATAGATATCGAATGTCGAATATAGTTATAGCTATCGAATGTCGAATATAAAGTGCGCAAATCTATTTTACTTTTAATGGCTCGAATATCATAAATATGGAGAAAATATACATATAGCTGGAAATAGCTCTTTCATTTATTTTTTTTTTTTTTTTTTTTTTTTCCAAAATTTATTATAATTTTGAAATCAGAATGGGAAACTCGAAATGATTGTTGTTGCTAAAAATACGAAACCCACTTTTTCAATCCATTGTCATTTTTGAATTAAGCTTAACTTACAGCCATTTAATTATGACTATAAAATTCAGTGGCGTTTTTGCTTGGTTTCATGAATGAACATAAAATGCCATTCTTTTTCTTTCATTCTCCACTCACCGAAATGAAAACCATTTTTGTTTTTTTTTGTTTTTTGTTTTTTTTTTTTTTTTTTGTCTTGTATGTTGAACAATAATAATGAAAATAAAAGAAAGAGAACTAAAAAACAGCTGAAGAAGAAAAGATTTTAAGTGCAATGCTAAAATAGGGTGCAATACTACCGCTACAACCGCAGGTGTAAAAAAGTGCCAGACAGAAGAAAGAATTTTCACAAGTTAACAAGTGCTTCGTTTGTTCGCTTTGTGTATGTGTGTGTGTGTTTTTTTTTATGAAATCGAACAAATTACACATTTCTCTCGTTTCAGCGTTTTTTTTTTTTCAAATATTATTCTTGCTTTTTAATTTGGTGAAAGTGCAGAGTGCATAAGTTGTGCGTATGTGTGATTGCAGGTGCTAGTGCAGTGTGCAGGTGCATCATTTAGGTTGTTTAAAAAGTCCAATTCGAGTGATTTTTATTGTACAAAAAAAAAAAAAAAAAAAAACAAGAAGAAGGAACAGAACTATGCAATAACTTTGCATAGTGCTTATGGGTGTGCTGGAGTGCGCTTTGCGCTTGCATTCAAATGAGAAATCCTCCACGTGTATGTAAATGTGTGTGTGTGTGTTTGTGTGAGTATGTTTCTTTTATAAATATTGCTTTCAATTATTATTATTATTTGGCTGTAAAATTAATAGGTGCATCGTGAACAAGTGCGTGTGAGTGTGCAAAAACTGAGTGATTTTTTTTTTTTTTTTTTGTCAGAAAAAGAAAGAAGAATTATTTGTGCATTTGTTCTTGCTTGCTTTGGTGAGGATTAGAGTGATTTCGATTAAGAAAAATTCAATGCAGTGCAATGTTTCAATCAATAAACTACAAAACTCGGACACATAATGTACCTACCCTAGCTTGCGCACCATCTCCACTCACCCGATAACCTCCAAGATTGTTGACGACACATGTGAATGTCGCTAAAAAAAAAAAAAAGATAAAATTGCAAAGCAAGGGGCGAAAAGAGGAAAAGAAATTAGGTAAAAAATTGTATCGTCATGAAGTACAAAAGACTAACCAGTATTGAAAGGAATAAAAACAAAAAAATATACCAAAATTGCAGAGAGAAAGCAACTAATTTTTTTTTTTTTTTTTAAAGCGAATTAAATTCAATTGAACCAACGAGCAAGAAGAAATAAGAGAAGGACACACAGCAGAAAGGCAAATGCATTGCATATTTTGCATGTGTTTGAAATATTTTCAACTTTTTTCTCTCTCAAATATTGTGGACGGAACTGTGAGTGCTAATTTTCTTTAAAAAAAAAAAAAAAAAAAGTTTTTGGTTGTGGATTCCGATTACCGCCAGTCTTTTGTTTGTTTCGCTTGCCGAGAATGAGTTTACATTTTTGCGTTTATTTTCGTTGTTTCATTGTATGAGCCGCCTGCACGTTGCATACCAAACCATTGAGTTCACGTCAATGTTATTTTGGTCAGGTTTTATTGTTGTCGCTTTTTTTTCTCATTTGTCGAACACATTCACATGGCTTTACGATTTTCTGTGTAAATTTGTATTGCTCTGCTTTCTCTCTCTCTCTCATTTTTTTTTTAAATACTATGCTGTAGTTCAAAATATTGTGTTTTATTTGATTTATTTAAATACAAACCGTCACGTCCTTGTGCAACTGTAACAAAAAAAAAGTACAAAAAAATGATTATATATTTACACAATAAAAAAAAAAAATCCGTATCATCACAGCAGACGGTAGTCTGCGCGAGTGACGAAAGTGTCTACAACTCTAAAAATTGATGTGCACATTTATTAAAACAATTTTCTGAATTGTGTAATAAATGCGGGTGCAAAATACAAATGACTCTTTTTAGCAAATATCGAATCAGGTATGCAAACAATATAACATACGTACCTGTAACATTTTCTAGTGGGAAAACAAAATCCGGTTCGAACGTTGTAGCGGCTGCTGCTGTTGTTGTTGTTGTTGTTTTTGTTCAATCATGTTATATGCGTTTTTTTCCACGTTGCCCGTTTTGTAATTCATTTCCCCCGAATTCGTTGGAATTGGATATAGCAAAAACACGCGAAATCCAAAAAGAGAAAAGGAAGAGACAGAAAAAGAGAGGAGAGAGAGAGAGAGAGAGAGAGAGAGAGAGAGAAAGATAGAAAGAGAAAGAGAAAGAGAGAGGGATAGAAGGAGAAAAGAAGAGAAAAAAAAAAACCTTAACAACATGTCCAATGAGAGAAAAACATACACAAAATAAAAAGTGGAACGTTTTTATCCAATATATGTCGAGACTGTATGTTTCGAATCACTAAATTTCAAAGTAAATTGAATTCCACTGTTTTTATCTCATGTGTATCTTTCAGCGCCGACATAACAACAATTAACCAGTCTTACGGTCATTGTTGCCCGTCTGGAATTTTATTTCAAACAAATTCAATAGTTTTCACTCTTAAAACAATTGTTTATTTTGAAATACATTTTCACATTAAAATTCCATGTTAAATCAATAATTTGCTGAAACAAAAAAAAAAAAAAAAAAAAAAAAAAAAATGCAAAAAAACAACTTCAAAATGAAATTCCAATAATAACCGTGGAATTCATTGTTTAAGTGGTTTTGAGCCGCTGTCAAAAATATGCAAATAAAATGTTTAAAAATCGTTTGGCATTCTATTAGAGAGCTTTACGCACTCATAAACGTTTACTACACAGTCCGAAATGAATTTTTTAAGAATGGGTCGCATTCAGGAAAATTTTTAAGCGTGCGTTCAACTGATGCCATTTTTAATGCCTTGAAATCCATTCACAATGAAAAAAAAACGCCTTCTTTGAAAATGTGAACGTAAAAGTAAGTCATTCAAGTGAAAAAAAAAACACACACACACCATTGAAGTACCAATTCTCATGGAGACAATGTCACACTAATCGCTTTATCCACGTGTCAAGTGTGTGTGTGTATGTGTTTGTGCCTGAAAAATCTGGCCCGTGACCCGCCGCAACACGTGTTTCGCCATTTGTGTTGAATGCATGCAACGGAAGCAATAATAATCTCCGGTTGCGATTTAAAACTTTGAGACGAGAGGCACGAAATAACAATAAAAATTCATACGAAATTCGCTAAATTCAGCGTTAACAATGTGAAAATGCGGTAGCATGTCTGACTAATGTCACATCAGTTCATAAACCACGACAAATGCTAAAGTAATGCTCTCATTCTCTCAATTAAATGCATCATTAATTTTTTCCCTTTGCAGCAACAATATTCAAAGGGAACAACGTCAGTTTTACGTAACATTCGGACTCGGTTTTATATTTGTGTGACTGAATTAAACCAATGATGAAATTTCAAAAATTTTTCGATTATTTATATGTGTGTTCTTCGACATGAAATTACTTGAAAAAAAGAGGGGGGGGGGGGGAGGCGGATAAAAAACATTACACATTTTCGTACTTACCATAAACATCGGCTGACATAACAATTATTACTATAAAAACTAGTCCAATAATGTGTTGGAGTAGCATCGATATTGTATAGCGTTGGCTTTTTCGCCGTCTTAAATACCGAACATGTAATTTCATGGAATATTTTTCACGGAATATTAATGGCATCCTTGTCATATCCATTGTGGTAGCTGTGTCGCAAATTGATTTCTATGCACTTTGCACATCATAAAATTGTGAATAAAATTCCATTAAATGGAGCCCAGTTGTGCTGCTTTTCGGAATTGCGTCTGCATCTGAAACGATTAAAAACAAAAAACAAAATAATAATAAGAAGAAGAAGAACGGGTTGAATTAAATCCCAACGAAGAAAAACAATTATAAAATCTGGTGAATATTCAACATTTTACGATAAAATGAAATGATAGAGAACGTGTACAGGAAAAATTATTTTCAAACTTAATAAAGTGCTTGATGGCTTGAGCGCAAGATGTGCTTTGCATCAAGAGGATTATTTGCATGTAAACATTCTCGTGCAGCCACTGCACGAAGAAGCTACAATAGGGAAACAAGTGCCTTAAATTTGCCTTTTTGTCGATTTGTTTTATTCTTAAACGATAGTTTCAAGGAATTCGTTGTTCATTGATTCACGCTTGAAGCAGCGATCAATTTGACTTTGATGTTTTGTTCTTGGGCGTTTTTTCATCATCGTTTAACAAGAATGAGCTGAATTTTTGATGCGTTCAAGTGTACAATAGACAAAATTCCTTCCATAGTTAATTTGAATCAATGGAACTCAGTTCAAAAAGTAAAAATTTTTGTTTGAAATGATAAACTCTTCATGAATCAAGTAATCAATATTAGAAAAAAACAAAAAGGAAAAAAATTATGAACAGCGTCTCTATAGTAATGAATTGATTTATATTAGAAATGGTTTTCTCTCTCTCTTTTTTTTTTCTCTCTAAACAATGTCTACAATCTCCATTTGTACGAAAGGTGAAAGGACAACGATGCGAAACGAATAAAGTGAGCAATCCTTAAATTATATTTTTGTGCATGTGTTGTGCTTGAGTTTTGTTCTGGTGCAAGTTTATGCTTTGGTTTTAATGCTTTTATCGCTTGGAAACATATTTCAATTGTGGCAAAGTGGCTACATAAAATGTGAGATTGATTTTTGTTCGTTGTGCAGTGCATTACAAACAAAAATTCAACTTGTTTTCTGGTTACAGAGATACCGAAACCAACGGGAAAAAGTCATTCAATTCGATTTAAATCAATGAAGCTTGAAATACCTATTATTCATACGATGAAATATGATGATAAACCAAAATGTGCATATAAATGAAGCATGACACACATCGGTTTCGATATCGAAAATTTATTCGAAACTTATATGAAGCGTTTCTGTATCTGTCCAGCTCTCTTTCCCATCCCCTTTTTCTATCTCACGTTCTCACGCTCTTTTTCACTCTCTCTCTCTCTCTCTCTCTCTCTCTCTCTCTCTCTCTCTCTCTCTATTTCTTTCTCTCTATCTCTCTTTCTTCCTCCCTCTCTTTCCTCTTATTTTTTTTTTGGATTCTGTTGGATGCATAAATTTATTTATGAGTTTGACAACATTACAACCGAAATGTATAATGTACAGTCGGTACGAATGCGACCAACTCATATCAGCATGTAAATAGAAAACAAAAACATACAGTTTTTCCGCACCAAAACAAAGAAAAAGAAGAGAGAAAGAGAGAGATAGAGAGAGAGAGAGAGAGAGAGAGAGAGAAAAAAAAAAAAGATTCGCCTCGTACTGACTTTTAGAGCGATCGAGCAAGAACAACAAAAATAGAAACAAGAAAATTCGTTATCCTTTGAGCTTGAGCATTTTGAATGGTTAAAATAAATAGCGTTTACATTTGGAAAAAGGCATAGCAAATGACGACAACAACGACGAAGATGACGGGTGAGAGGATTTTATGTTAAATTTCACACAATTGTTCGTATAGCGTGTGATTTAAAGACATCACTCAGCCAGAATGTATGTATATGTATCTGTCTCTCGTCTCGTGTGCGATTCCGTTCCACACTGGCACAAAACAATTTAAATTACTTTTCGTGTTTGGCAAAATTCCTCAGCACATTCTCCAAATAAGATAAATTGTGGCAAAACAACAGTAAAACATTCGAATCGAGGAGGAGACAGAGAAAAAGAGAGAGAAAGAGATGTGGAGGTCCTATTCGCCTCTTCGAACTTCGACTACGTGTGATAGTGAAATGTGAGAATAAATGCGACGCGCGTGTGTGTGTGTATGTATGTAAGTGTTTCTCTAAATGAAAAACCATGCAGCCATAACGAATAACCCATAACATCATCTAATACGTTATTGTTCTTGTGAAATGAGCAAGAGAGAGCAGCGCTGTTGTTTTTATTGATGTAAAAAGCATAAAATTCTGTCTAGCGAAAAGAAAATTTACTGTAGCACAACGCATTTTAACAACACACACCAAAATAAATGAACGGAATCAATTTGATGAAGGATTTTCCAAATGCGCCACTAATACACACACACACACACACACAACAGCTTTAATTAATAGTGTGATGCTATTGTTGTACGTATGTGCGAAACTGTAAAGTAGTCGTCTCGATCCAAAAATCTTTACATAAATAAAGCAAGAATTTTAATGCTAACTCAGAATTAATCTCAACTTAATAAACACAAGTGTTTTTTGGGCTCTTTCAATTTCGACATTTATATTGCAATGCCGTCTTCATTCGTACCCACACACTTCATCATCAACATAAACACACACACCTTCATCATCAAACCAACCAATTTCCCATACAACATTAAGTCAAATTGTTGAATTCATTCACATCAACACTTCATTGACTCATTTCGTCAAAAAAACAATATAATTTAACATCGAAAACTTTTTGCCTATACAAAATTGTACAAACAAAATAACATTTTGGCCAACAATCGATTTGGCACACAATTTGTTTCAAATCGCATTGTATTATACGCAGGTGCTTTGGGAAATCACTTTGATCGGCTTTGTATGCGAACAAGGCCGAAAATTGAGAACAATCATTCATGCATAACTAAAATGCCCATCTAATTAGTACGTATGAATAACAATTGGATGTCATGGAAAATCACATTTTCATTTCTCTTGGTCTCTCTGATCAGAATCTATTTGGATTGAAACTACGTGTATGTATGTCTCCTATTATTTGATACAATTTGATTTATTGTTGTTGCTACCGAAAATCCTTCAATTTGAAATTTCAAACAGCGGTTCAAAATTTTATCATCCCCTAGGAGCATCCCCCCATTCGGGTTACACTCAACAATGTGAAACTGATTAATATGTACGGCTGACTTTAAGTTTTGTTGTCAGGATATATACTACACACATTACCATTAATGCTTTCTTATACTGTAATTGTTACGATATGCTTTCATTACACTAAATATGTGTGTTGTGTGGTTTCAATTACATATCTTGGTATACAATTCATCATGTTTTGGCTTTGCTTGGGGTTTTTGTTATCACTTGCAATTAGTTTTCAATGCGATTTGTTTCCGCAGTTTATGCACAAATGTTGACAGAACAGAATTATAATCATTTTCAACAGTGAAAATCAACATTGTCATCATGATATGATACCATGTGATATGGCATTATTGGAAATGGAATATAAATTAACAATTTGAAAAATGCACAATGCAAATATGATTTTGAAAATAAATTGAAAAATGTTCACATGCTGATTTGAATTTTTTTTTTTCTTGAAAAATATGCTTTTTTTTTCCATTTCAGTGAATCTTCATTAAAAAAGACAAATGCATATTGAAAATTTCGTTTAAAAAAAAAAAAAGAAAAAAGAAAATACAAAATGAATATGCAAGTCCATGGTTGGTGAGAAATAATGCCAGTTTATTTTCGATCGTAAGAAATTGGTCCAACTGCGAACGGAATATCGTCAGAACGGGGGCATTTTTCATTTGGAACACCATTCGTTATTCGCAATATGTAATTTATTGTTGTACATTCTTCGAAAATAGAAATAAAAGTGCACGAAATGAAAAATATAAAGAAGATCGTTTGTTTTCACATCGCTAACTCGGCAAAAACGTCGATGTAGAAAATCGACTGACTGCCATGGCAAACAACCGCCAAAAAAAACAACAATAATGAAAAAAATAGAAGCAGATAAGTAATTTATTATGTGGTAATATTGAAATTCATATTTTATCACTTCCCTTTAGCAGAAAAGTTGAAAATTTTACAAGTGCAGCATAGCTGAAGAAGCGCACATGCAAACGGCATGCATGCTACAGACACCCAACTAACTCTTGCATGAAGCGTGTAAGTCAACTGCAATACTTTCATACCGAAAATATGTTATATCAACTCATATCGAATGTTTGCATTCGTGTTTTCTATGCCGCTGCCGCCGCCGCCGCTTCTGAGAAAAAAGCGTCAACTTTTTCAATGATATTAAGTGTTAAGCATCAGTTTTATCTATTGTTTGCAAGCATTTTGAAGTCCATTCGTTTTCGTGCCATTGAAACGAATATGAAAAAAAAAAAATTATACCAACGAATGAAAAACTTTGGCAAATTCGAATCGAGTAGTCGCATAAATATATTTGAATTGCATTACGGCTTAAAACACAAAGGCAACAAAACAAAAAAAAAAAAAAAAAAAGAACCACGTCGACAAAAATTCGACGTCAGTCTTTGCACAGTGGAAAAACACATTTAAAATGATTCACACTACACATTCGAAAATATCAAAAAGAAAACACTTGGTCCACTCATTTCACATCAAATCTCTCACTCGTCTCAACCATTTTCAGTGAGTTTACATTTGAAAGTTCCCCGAAGAGACTAAAAGAAAAAAGAAAAGAATTGAAAAAAAAGAACGAAAGAAAGAAGAGAAAGAGAAAATGAAAAATAAAAGAAAGGAAGAGAGAAAGAAAGAAAGAATGAAAGAAAGAGAAAACAATCTCGCCAAATCAGTTGAACGACCATCATGTGGCACTGATAACACTATACCATATACGTGCATGAACCGAATACAAAAATTATGTGCTGCTTGTTATTCGGTCCCATAAATAATATTAAGGGTTTTACTGTGTCACTTCTATTACACTTTTAAGCACATCGACAACTTACACGACAAACAACATCAAATTGGAATGAGCGAGAGAGAAAAAAAAAAAACCACCGGTAAAGTGTAAGAGTAAATATATTCCTATTGAGAGGCCCTACTTAAGCCATTTTAAGTAGAGAGAAAAAAAACCATTTTGAAATGGGAGATAATTCCCGACACATGGTCGAAAATTGTTTCAGTTAGCTTCACAATTTCAATTCAAATAAATCTCATATCAATTATATCTAGATGAAATCTATCACAAGCGGATAAATTAAAAATCTCTCAAGATTTTTTCCACATCAGAAATCTGGCCATTTGTCTCACATTTAAAATGATATTTTCTTTTCAAACACTTGCTATTAGTGGAATGATGTGTTTTTAATCATTTCGTTTCGGAAGATTTTGCCAAACAATTCAAATAACAAAAAACCAACGACCAACTATACATTCGAATACAATTGCTCGTTATTACTTGCTCGGTTGCCTCATTTCATCTATGCATTGTGCTTACATTTTCACCACAATAACAACAACAACAACAACCACAAAACACAAAAAATGTTTTTGCTGCTTCGCATTGTTTCTCTTTTTACTTAGACGAGAAAAGCTGTTCGCATTTTTCCTGCTGGTGTCACTTTTATTTTCTTGTGAATGTTCTTCGCACATACTAACTCCCGATTTAATACTCTATTGCTTGGTTCGTTTAACATTTTTTTTTCTTTCTTCTTTTTTCTGTTTCTATTCCGTTTGCATTAAGTTACTTGAGTAAAAACAATAACGATGTATATCGTTATTGGATTTTGCCAGTGGCAAAAGTCGCGCCCGCAAACAGGCAATGAGCAAAAAAAAAAGAAAAAACAGAAAAAAAGAAAGAAATCGCATCACTGGTGAGGAAAAACGAGACCACATCAAGAATAACAAAACCGAAAATAAGACTATCTATCATTGAATGCAAACGGAAATCCCAAGCACTTGAACCGATATGATGGTTTTACTGTGTATTTTCTGTTTTTCGTCTCTCTTTGCCGTTGTATCTCCTTGGTTTTGTATCGATAGCAGTGAAACGTGTCATAGATTTTTATCCAATGCTTTGTTATTGTTGACGTTTTGATTTTTCATTTCGTCAGCATTGAAACCATTTACCACACACCATTCAGCTCAAAATGATTTTCGTCGTTGGTCTTTTGCTCACACAGCACAGAGCATGTGAGTGTGAGAGTTGGCTGTCGGCATTTTTATTCACCGATTTTTATTACCATAATCTATATGTTCGACACATACGCACAAATCACTCGCAAAGTGTCAAAGCATTTTATGTGACATCGAATTTTATTTACTTTTATTTGTCGATGCTGTTTTCTATTCTCTCTCTCTCTCTCTCTCTCTCTCCCTTCGTTTTACAAAGTCGATATCGACATGAAACAACAAACAGCACCAACAGATAGGGATATTGTTTGCTGGATTGTGTTACTTATTTTAGGGGTTGATTATCATCACACCGAGATGCGTCAAACTTTATAAGATGTTGAAATAAAGCACCCCAACATAATCGATGAAAATGTGCTGAAGATTTCAACATAAGTGGATCATTTACTCGACGGGATCTCGTGTAATGTGAATCAAACATTGTATATGTTTGATGTACTTGATGGTGAGAGTTCGAATCAATGGCTTTTGTACACGTAAACATATCCGTACTCGCATCATATAATAACAAGTATACACACGCACAAAAGAGAAAAAATGAAGGATAAAGAATTGTGGAGTGGGGGAATTACTGAGTGAGCTCAATTTTTTGCATTAGTTTGTACAGGAATCTTTAAAATTGGTATTGAATTCATTGTTTGATCTGGAATAAATGTTCGATACACTTAACCTTTCGCTTCCGATACATACAAAATCATGCATATATTGATACTCCATCAGTATTCAAACGAGCACACGTCGAACGCGCATACATTGACTGTTTACAAATTTCATTTCACATTTTTTTTTCCATGTCATGTTTCTCGCTGATGAAATATTTATCTATTCTTTTCTTTTCGATGACTCAAAAAAAAAAAAAAAATCAAATCAAAAAAATTTCACCGTAATCGATATTCATCCATGGTGAATCCATTTTTTTTTTTTTCAAGAAATTTATTCTTTTGTCTTGACAAATGTTAGGTAATAGTTGCTTTACAATTTTTGTATTATTTCACATCATGGGCATTTGTTGTTTATGATTCGCTTCAAAATAAGAAAAACTCTTAAAAACTGTTTTGATTTTCTAATTTGAACCGGCATTTTTCGCTCGTTATTCATCGACTTTCAAAACAAATACTTGTTACAAATAATGAGAACAAAAAAAATTATATATGATAGCGATCATTGATTTCATAAGCTTCTTCGAAGAGTTTTGAATTACGTCGAAAAAATTGTTCCCAGAATTGAATTAATGAAATATAATCATATTCATTGGACGCAGTATGTGTTTGCCCTCAAACACCTGTTCTTGTGCTGAATGAGTAAATAAGGCGAAAAAAAAGGTCGATACTTTACAATTTGTGCACTGATGGCTCTACATATGCCTGAGTGCTCATCATTCACACGTACGATGTAGTTAGGGGTACTTTCTCCCTCTCTTCCTCTTTCTCTCTCTCTCTCTCTCTCTCTCTCTCTTTCTCTTTTTCTCTCTCGTTCTCTTTCACTTTCTCTCTATTTCTCTCTTTCGTTGATTTTTTTCCCTCGATATATTCAATACGCATGCATAAAAATTTATTGAGTGAGAAAAGCGTATGAGCTGGTTGCGTTTACTTCAGCACCTAACAACTTTTATCACAATGAATGCCATGAATACGGAAACAGATTGAATTAAATGATTATTTTATCGAAAAATGAGCGAATATATGCGAAAGCATTGACTGCATCGAAGTAAGAAATTGTTGTGCAATGGGGGAGGAAGTTTATAAAAAACGATTATTATGACTAAAAAGTATTTTATTGTATTTATTTACAGTAATTTCATCCACTTTTCCGCTTTTTTTTGTTGTTGCCCAAAAATTGAGCAAAATTTATCATTGTATATGTAATTTTTTTTTTTTTCTTCCTGGGCGATTATATTTATTAATGTCGTTATTCAAACAGATAAGAATAGAATTGTAGGCAAAATAAAAATTATTACCATGCACATCCTTGTTTCCGATGAAGAAGTTGAGTGAAACAGAAAAGATGAATTATTGAATCCATACGCAATGATCACAAAAATATAATTTTTCCTTTTTCATAAATAAAAATTGAAATGGCACAGTCATCGCAATAATGCCACGCTCATAATGAAATTAATTCGCGGATTATATTTTTAATGGTTTCAACATTTTATTGATATATTAAACGAATGTTATAAGCATGTAATTATTTATCAGCGATATAAAGCATAAAAGCTTACACTGGAGTCACCTTTTAGACATGACACCCCTACCTCATGCCCCTAATATTTTATTGCTTTTTATCTTGAACCGACAGACATTCAAGCATGTTTTTTTTCTTCTGTTGCTTGGTGTTCCTCTTTGGCTTTATTTCGAATTCAGCCGAGTGCATGCCCTCCGAATTAATGTGAATTCACCTATATATATACGAGCATAGTTTCCATAATTTATACCTGTTTAAAATTCAACATTTATGCCATTTAATGAAATGGTTATCAAGCCTATTCGAAAGGTGAAAGAAAAAATCGCAAAGAATTTTTTTTAAAGGAAGTCAGCCCTGACAAGTAACAACCGAAAGAATGACTGGCTGGCTGGTGAATAAAAAACAAGAACGGGAAAAAGAGTGTGATAGAGTGAGAGAGAGAGAGAGAGAGAGAGAGAGAGAGAGAGAGAGAGAGAGAGAGAGAGAGAGAGAGAGAGAGAGAAAGAAAGAGAGAATGAAAGAAAGACGGAGAGTGAAAAAGTAAGAAAAAAAAAGGAAAAGAAACATGCGGAAAATTATTTACAATGGCAATGGTGTAATTCAGATAATGAAATAAGAATAACAACACACTGAAGAAAATTAAATTTGCATTTTTTTACCATAAACTGTGAAAGAGGCAGACTCGTAAGTGGAAGATATTTCGTGCGATATGAATATGAAAAGAGAGCCGCTACTCACCTACATAGCGACAACAGTGAATCGGTTGAACTAACGGAAAAAAAAAATTGTATACAGTAAACCAAAACAAATATTTTATATATCTTTGTGCCTTTCCACAATTTTGTTTTCATTCCCCTTTTTTATTTACTGTGTGTTTCTTTCGCTATTTTTTTTTTTTTTTTTTTTTTTCATTTGAAAATTTGAAATGACGGGTGATGATGCGCTGATACCCAGTTATCGTTATGCTATGTGAAGGCAACATGAAAACGAGCGATTCGAAAAACCACGAAAAAAAGCAAACACAAAAATTGCCTCTCTCTCTCTCTCTCTCTCTCTCTCTTCAGTGTTGTTTTTTATATTTGCCATTTCCATTGCTGCTGCTGCTCGTTGAATACTGTTTGGGAAAACTGACAAAGAGTTTCAATTTATTAATATTTCATAATGGCCAACGAATTTCTAATGCAAGCAATGCGATCTGTTTGTTGCCTCCGACTGCATTCATCGGTAATATATATGATGCAAAGACAAACATTATTCACTTGAACTCGTTCTTGCACTGAACTTGCTCTGAATGATAAGCGAATGGTAATGGTAGTGGATGTGGCAACGATTCTTCGTATCTCTTTTTTATTCTTGCTTTACTCTGTTTCTCTTTTTTAAATTCTCAACGAGTTCACCTTTTGCAACACTGTTACTAATAAATAAAGAGAAACTCTTCATATTTTTTTTTTTTTTTTTTTTTTTTGTTCAATTCGTTTGCACGATCCTTTTCCGCAAATGATTCATTTTTCAGTGTCTGTGTGCGTGAATTAGTTATTTCTCCCACCGTCGTCCAATAATGTGTTTGGATTTGGAGTGTTACCCACAGTGTGTTTGCACATTGAAAACGCTTTTTGTCGACGTACTTTGTTCGTTTCGCGTTTATTTATTTTCTTTGCCATTGACAGTCACAGTCACAGTCCCAGTCATAGAAAACAGATGAAAAAAAAAAAAACAAAAACTCTAAAACCAATGAACCTTTGACTTTGAAATAAAATGAATAAAGTGTATTTGTCTCTTTGTATTGCGTATTTCAATGATTTCCACAAATTTCCACATAAAAATGTTGCTTTGAAAAATTGGCCATGAATAACATTGACCAATTTTCAAATGCATTTAGTGGCACAAAAGACAGTGACATCGGTCAATTTTTTTTTTTTTTTTTTTTCTTTCATTCTCGTTGTTTGCACATAATATTTGGTCGTATCATAATGAATTCCTTTTTCAAACATTGAAATGAAAATCTATCTCTACCTTTGTATTTGAATTGCGATGGCCTTTTAACATTTTATGACCCTAAATTAAATAGGTAAACTTTTGAAATTTATTCTTAAATTAAATTTTCATTAAGTTTCGTCATTATCATTTTTATTGGGCTTTAATAATGTTTCGTTTCTGTTATTGCCGTCGCACTTTGTTTTCACATCGTTGAAAAGGATGTCATTTGACTGGCCTTCCTGTCGATACAACAACGTTCCATAGAATTTTAGTTAATGATTACTTTCCGCATTTGTCGTTTCTCTTTACGACATTCCATTGTATTTAAGGAAATTGGCCCTTGGTCCCGTTTTCTTTTTTTTTTACGTTTTCATATCTGCTTGTATCTGTTGAATAAAACAAATGTCTAGAGCCTCTCTATGCGCACATTTAAAAGTGTATTTCGTGTGTTTTTTTTTTTTAATTAAATTCAATTCCTTTCAACCGTTTGGGAGACGCGCACGCTGCCTATCTCAACAAAACCATACAGACCAAATGAAATGCACAGTGAAAATCGAAGCAGCGAAAACAGTGTGTTGGACATAAATTCAATTTGTCTAACATTCTGGCCACAAAGTAAATGTTTGGGCAAACAAAATTAGATTTCACACGCAAATTAATCGATTCGAAACATTTCACGTTGATAAAGAAGAAAATGATATAAACATTGGAATGAGGCTTAGATGACAACGAGAAAACGATTTATCAATTTTAAATTTATTAATAAAACACAAGTATAGTAATTGTTTGGTTTTGTGTACCAGCCGATGATCAACATACAGTCCAATTATTAGAAATAGTCATTTAAACGGTGGAAATGTAACAACCATAAGATAATCAAAAGTGAATAACTAGTTCCGTCATCAGACATTGTTGATGTGACGAGGAAAAAGCAGTCACGCAAACATCGGCAATTCAAAAATTCCCAGCTCATACTCATTCAAATCGCATTCACTCTTCAAATTCAAATGGAAAACCGGAAAACAAATGAAAGTGTTTGCCAGCAATTCATTTACTGTTTTGTGTGTCGCATGGCATTGATTGCAAAATGCCTGTGGCAAATATTCGTACTGTTTGTTTGTCGATAATGCCAGTTAAACGCTTTTATATTTACGTGTGAATGAAATGTGCTTTTGATTAGGTAACAGACGGATGATTCACGCGATTTGTGAAAAACACTAAAATGTCGACCTGTGTGTTGTGGTTTTATTAACTGACACGGCGTGAAGAAAATCTTGTTAAACTTCAAGTTGAATTGTGAATGCAAAAAAAAGTTTGACCAATACTTTTGCAACCAATAAATAACAAACTTTTTCGTTCACTTTTAAACATGCAAAGACTCTTTGCCACAAAGTATCACTTGCCAATGCTTGACTCGCATATTCGAACATGTTTTTTTTTCTTCAGTGAAACCGTTTGATTTCTTGTCAGCGACTGAGAAAAGCCCAAGGCGAATGAAGCACAAAAAAAAAAACAACAACAACATTGTAACCCCTTCCACATTGAGCGAAATAAATTGCTTTATTTATTACTTGTGATCATCAATTTCGAATTCAGAATCAGTTGCTATTTTCGATAGGAATTTTAATGGAGCGCCCAGATTTGTTTAGAGCCTCATAACAAAAGGCGTTCCGTTAAACTCGTGTGGGGATTGAAGATCAGAAGTCATGTATATTCATTGTTTTGCACCATATCAAAGAAGGAGACACGAATGAAACAACGTAAAGAAAATCGCAAATACATTTGCTCACATGCCGAAGCGTTTCCCTTCGCATCGTAATTTATACCGATTTACACACCTTAACACCAAATAAAATTTACACTGTGTTTGTTGTCGTACTTCATTTGGTATCAATTTCATAACAACAAGAAATGCTCTTGAAAACGCTCAAGAATGCCGTCAAGAGAATGATAGCACGGTGGTGGAAAGTGTCAGTAAAATGTGTGAACATGTAAAACAAAATAGTCGACGCATCGTACAAAATAGATACGACAAGTGAGAGAGGCAGAGAGGCAGAGAGAGAGAGAGAGAGAGAGAGAGAGAGAGAGAGAGAGAGAGAGAGAGAAAGAAAGAAAGAAAGAGAGAGAGTGCGAGATTCAGAAGTGGCATCGCATCTCGACAACGATACGTATAGAAGTTGATGTATTTTCGTGTTCTTTTAGCTTTTTCGCTTTTCACTAACGTCACTTCTTCCCGTTCCATTTTTTTTTTTATTGAATCGTCGTCACTTCAAACATCTTCAATTGCGGCGGGCGAGATAAAAACTCTGACACAGTGAAAGAGATTGAGAATGAAGAAGACTGCAATCAATATACCACACAGTAAAGTAAATGCTATACAGCCATTGTTGGATTTTTCAGTACTTGGCATTTTTGGCGCACTCGAACTTTACTTTGTAATAACCAAAATGGCTATAAGCGCAATACAAAATTCGTTTATAACAGAAGAAAGAAAAAAATCGGTTTACGCTGTAGAATCTGAAAGCTTCGAGCTGTATTCAAAGTTGAGCAATACCCGTGTTGTGAAACACTGATGTTGACACTGTCTGGCATTCTCAGCATCGAAATGAAAAATGTTGTAGTAAAATATTTTCTTTTTATTTTTTTATTCTCTTTTCTTTAACACGATTGCAAAACGGTTGCTAACGTTCAGAATGGCATAAAATACGCGAATAGAAAAACATGGACACGTGCAGGCGAAAAGACAAAAAACCAACAAATCGTACAACCATCCAATGCCAAAAAAATTAATGAAAATAAAATAAACAGAAGGAAATAAAGTCGGATAGAGAGTAAAAAAAAAAAAAAAAAATACTGAGAAAACTAAAGCTGCTCTTAGTGAATGCTGATTTAGAAATATTGCTGTAGAAGTTTTAACTCAAGAAAAAACGAATAAACATTTTTAGAATCAAATTCGCATTGCAATTTGTATTTTTTTTTTCTTCGAATGGATAACTTTTTGGTCTGAAATTTCTAATCCTTTCTATTGTGGTCAAATTTATTAAATAAACGAAATGTGATGCTGTTAACAAAATGGAACATATGAACATATCTACTGGGAAAAAATTTAGAATAAAAACGGTATTTTTGATTTTAGTTTGACCTGATTCTATTTATTTGAATAATTTATTATCAAAAACCGAAATAACACTTTTTCCCATTATCAGAAGTGTCCAATACTGATAGTAGTATGAAATTGCCGGTTTCGTTCGCGGTTTTAAGTATTAGTGTACAGTGTACAGTGTACAGTGTACACACACACACACACACACACACACACACACACACACACACACACATCGAGGAAGAAAGAAAAAAAATATGAGATATATATTTATGGGAAAAATTTATTTTTTAAAAATTAAAAAAAATAATAAAATAAAATTTAAATTTTTATGATAAACTAACATTCGATTAAATTTAAGCATCTATAGTGTATATCATATCGCATAATTTTTGATAAGAAAATTGTTTGTTTCGAACACATGATAACAAAAGAAAACCAAAAGATACGTTTGCATTTTGGATTTTGAGTGAAAAATTGTCTTTATCCTTCTTCTTAAATTTACATTCAACATTGTAACATTGACACTTTTTTTATTTCTCTCATTGACAAATTGTAATTCAGCGATGTGATTCTGATTAATGTAAAACCAATAATGGAATAAAATTATCAACTACATTAAAATCCATCAGCTTGTGACAATCCAAATCGACTTCTTTCTTATCAAAGAAGTTTAATTAATTTTTTTTTTTTTGTATTATTAGCCAAAGTAGATGAAACCCAATATACTGGGTAAAACCAAATCAAAAACTGGAATTCAAATGACTTTCTAGTGATTTCGTTATTATTTTAAAAACACCGAAAAACTTGATTCATATTTCTAGCGTTGCATTGTCTGTTATCACAACGTCTTTTCCTGGTTCCCAAATGAAAAAAAAGTCTCAAATAAAAATACGTCATTTGAGTTCAATAACTTCTATTTCTATAATTGTAAAAGAATTCGTAATAGAGAAGAAAGCCAAAAACGATTTACATACGAATTGTTAGAAAATTTTTGCTCTCAATACCTGAGTGTATTTTTCAAATTAATTTACTTGCTTTAGAATATAAAAATAAAACTTTGACAAATATAACTGATGTAATGCATTTAAATTTATTTCGGTGTGATTTGTTTGATAATTTCTACTCTTTCTATAAAAAAAGATCTAGTTCAAACGCGTCTTCTTGATATTATGATACACATATTGTTTTTTAATCTTATAAGATACACGTACGCAACGATAAAATTGTGATTCTATACTTCTCTTAGCCAGTGCTAATTTATTTGATTGGTAAACTAAAAGAACCATGCTCATTTGTGTTTGATTTTGAAAACATTGCTTCAACGAATATAGTCGTACGATTTTAATTATCACAGGCATTTTATCACAAAACATATATTACAGTCTTCTTAAACATATTTGCTTTTGTTTTTTCATAATTTAGAGACAAAATGGTGCGGAAAAGGAAACCGAGCTGAAAACTTTGATGATTTGGGACCGATGATTCGAACAGATAAGTGTTGTCGATCACACGATAAATGTCCGCAGAATATACCAGGAGACGGAGAAAAATTTCAGTTAAAGAATGACAGTCCTTATACAGCGTCAAGATGCGATTGCGATATGAAATTTCGTAAATGTTTAGATGATATTTATAACGATTACAAAGATGAGGGAGATGAAGAAAGCTTGGTGACGATAGAGGATTTTGCGGCTGGAACAAATATCGCAAATTTGTATTTTAGAAATATTACTCAATGCTTTTTATTTGAACACCCCTGGACCTGTTTACGTAATGATACAACATTCAAAGACGACGGTGATATTAGGTGTAGAGTATACATATTGAATAAAACACAGCCCAAAAAATTTCGGTATTTCCAATTGCCGTTTGCTCTCGATGATGGGGGAAAGAGAATGGATACAGTGCACGGTCGTGATTTTTTTAGAATAAATACATCCGCGTTTACACTAGATGACTTAATTTAGAACCGTGAATTGTTTTTTTAATACTACGTTCATATGTTTATTTTTCTTCTATTTACTTATCAATAGTAGAAGTAAGAAATATATGCACGCTATCATACGATATTCCGTATGGTAGATGCATCCATACGATATTTCGTGAGAATAGAATACTTTCCATGCGTATTTGTGTCTTTTCTTTCATTCTCGCACAACAAAAATCTTACGTTTACATTAGTCACTCGTTAGTAAAAGACATATATATCAGCTTTGCTTGTATTGTATGTGCTCAACTGATAAGTGAACAGTGTGCATGACAGATTGTGTTGTGCGAGAATGAAAGAAAAGACGCAAATACGCATGGAAAGTATTCTATTCTCACGAAATATCGTATGGATGCATCTACCATACGGAATAGCGTATATATAGTAGTTCTTAATATGTGGCAACAAACCAGTGCATACACTAGTAATATGTTTATGTGTATTTTAGGCTAAGACTAGGCTCATAAACTATTTTGTATATGTTCATTCTTACTTTAGTGCAGTATACATATATTGACACATATTTCTTTTATCCACTTAAATAAAATATAAATATCTCAGAATATATGTCTTTTTCTTGTCTTGGAACCATTGAAAATCAATTAAATATATAAAATTTGCCATCATTTGATTACAATGCTTTTGTATCACGGTGAATGAATTTGTGTCGTCGATTTGGGAAAAAGCAAAGAAAAGATCCAAAGTGTTTTCTGAAGCAGTGTAAAGAAACGTTTTCTAGTTATTTGTAATTGTTAAAAAATTCATTCCAAATCATCTGGGATTAATTGATTTGTTGTCTATGTGAAATTCACATTCTGAATAGAAGTTTTTATTGAAGAAGAAAAAAATGTTGCCACTTGTGTTACTGATTTGCGTAACGAGCCCGCTCTTAGTGGTTGACGCCCATCAATGGAACGATCCTCCGAAAGAATTCATTGACGAACATCCGGAATATCGTAATAAATTAATTTTATTTGGAACATCAGATGAATTAGAAGAAGCTAAGAGTACTCATAGACATTTTTTTTCATCTTTTTTGCGATGCTCAATTTTTATTGATTTCATTAAATATTTTAGGAATGTATAAACAGATAGTTACAGCTGTTGGAAGAATGTGGCCATGTTCGCAAAAAAGCAGTTATATACGTGACCCTGTCATCTATTATGGGTTTGAATCAAATTTAACGAACTCATTCCCATATATCGTTCCCAGTTGTGATACTATACAAGCGATTCGAGATTGTTTCACTGCTGTCAATACACCAATATCAGAGAGGGAAAAGAGGCTCAAGCCAGAGAAATTTAACAAATATAGTAAATTATTCTCAACCGCATCAAAGGATTTGGCTGAATTATATTTTTTCGGTTTTACTAATGTATGTTATCGAAAAGATAATCCGATCGTTAGATGTTCAGAATTTGTAAATTTTGGGTTGAATCACAGCTACAAACGATGCGTACGTTATGATCTTGATGAATCGAAACTGGAACGATATCAATTTTTTGATGTGCCATATTTCAATATTTCCAATGCAATCGAAGAATTAGCAATAAATAAATTTTTCAACTCTTTGCGTGCAAATTATAGTGAGTTTTTTCAATATGTTGAGGAGAGAGAAAAATACACCGAAACATTAAAGAGAAAAAACACATTGGAACAATATATTCAGATGAATAATGAAACGAATGAATGTTTTAGCGCTGCTGAGTATGATTTTCCATTTAAGAATCGATATAGTACTCACAATGATGATGTGCAAATTCATTGTGATTTGTTCAAATCGATTCGTAATTGCTTGCATCGTATCAAAACAACATTGCCAAACTACTTTGCTAATAGATTTTTCATTTCAAATGGTGAATTTGGTTGTTATAAGGAAGATTATCCCATTATTAAGTGCTTAGAGTACGGTTATAGTTATATTATAAAAAATAGTTATATCGGTTATAAAAAAAAAATAAAACGTTGCATACGTTATGAAATGGATGATTCGAAACCGAAACAGCATCAGAAGTTTGATGTGCCATTCTTCTATGATTCTCAAGATCCCGAAGAATTTAATTTCAATAATGTAGTGACTATGCGCTATGACATTCGTTCTATGTTGGTAGTCTTTATTAAGTTGGTTGCAAAAATAGATATCACATTTTGGTTTTTATAAATTATTATTTTCCTTATCATTTTCTTTACAATTGTAACAATGAATTGCTTCAATTTGAAAAATTCCCAACTGTGAGCTTGATTAGAAAAGAAAAACCTAACAATTACTTCACCTTAATCAAATATAAAAAAAATGTAAAAAAAAACTTTGAAAAATTGTAAAATCAAAAAGAAATTTAACAATTCTCATTTTCAGAATCAAATCATAGAGAATCAAATCATAGAATTAGAAATTTTAAACGATTTAGAAAGAATGAAATTTTTTAATAATCAAAATTAATATATAGAAATAAAAAATGAAAGTTATTAAAAATTTGTTTTTCACTTTTTGGTGTTGTGTATGCGTGTGTGCGTGTGTGTGTGTGTGTGTGTGTGCGTGTGTGCGTGTGTGTGTGTGTGTGTGTGTGTGTGTGTGTGTGTGTGTGTGTACGTGTACACTAATACTTAAAACCGCGAACGAAACCGGCAATTTCATACTACTACTGATTGATATATTTCAACTAGGCTATAAAAGAAGTTACACATTTTTTTAATATTTTACAAAGATTTAATTTTAAACTGCATCGATATTTAGATTGAACGTGCAATTGCAGGATTATACAATAATAATTAGAAATTTAAAAAATATGTCGCCACTTTTCATCGATTCAACTTATTTTACAAAAAAACGAACACATGTATTTCACTCAAGTTTCAATATAAATAGACATTTATTTTTGACTCTTTTTTCAGATCTCATTTTCAATTTTTTGTTCAAATATAAATTCATAAAAATCTGCTCCGATTTTGAATCACATTATCATCAGAGAAATGCAATGAAAAATAGAACTGTCCAAATATTTTTCAGGTAAATTTCATTTCTTCATGTTTTCAAATATCACTGTCTATCTTTCGCCTATAAATGTACCATCGCCAGACAGATTTATTAATTTGTAAATTAGCTTTTAATTCGCATTTGTAAAAGAGTCTCTCTCCCATTTTTGAGGAGAGAGTGGTGAAATGAGAGAGATGAAGAGGAGGAAAAAATTCGTTTAAAATCGAAATGTTTTAGTTAAAAAAGAAAATGTATTTCCTCGCTTTAAGTGGATTAAATCCCGATTCGTTGAAAATGATTTAAGCAAATGAGGTCTAATGCCCTTCTGACCAAACAAACGGAATGTAATTTTTCACACATCAAAGAGTCCTTTCAATCCAATGTTTGGGTTCGCTTTGCATTCATTTATTCATTCAGTAAGAGGATAATACGTTTCACCTTCAATTTACTAATGTGTATTCACCAGATAAACGATCTCTGACGTTTCCAATACCATTAATACGCGCGAATATATTTCTAAAGCATCATTTCGTTCGAATGGCGAAAAAAAAAACAAAATTCAAACATATGCAGCGGTCGTTCGGTTCAAAGAGCAGACATTTTATAATTTTCTTTTTTGATTTAATAGTAAAAACTCTCGATGACGAATGTGAAATGAAACGGAATGTTTCTTTAATTGTTGTTGCGATTCAAAACATCAATCATACCATATCTAAATAGACCAAAAAAAAAAAAAACCTCAGAAATTGAAGACGCATAGAAAAAATTGAACAAATTATAAAACACATATCAATATGTTTTTATGTATGAAAAAATACACCATAATCCAGTCGCAATTCATTTTTTATAGCAAAATTGAAAGTCGAAGTAAGTATAAAAAAAAAAAAAAAAAAAAATACAACCGACACAGGCACACTCCACGTTTTGCTTGTTAGTCTATATTTCATGAACAATCTATTCGGATGCATGTATTCATTCGCAAGATAATTCTTCACGTTTTCCGAGTTTAATTTTCTTAATAAAAATTCGGCTTATAGCACTCATTGCATTTCCATAATTTTCTCTCTCTCTCTCTTTCTCTTTCTTCTTACACTTTCGTTTCACCATTCCTTTGTATACATTCAAATGCTTTATGTGAATTCTAAATGTACATGTATAAAGGTAAAGTTAAATATAAAAACGCCCTCGTCATCTAGTTCTAAGCCCAAAACTTTGTAAACATTGTACAGGATCAAGAACGCACAATTGCACAAATAACATTCCAACTGTATTATTCCATTCAGTATTCAATAGTGAAACGACGGAATGCTACATAAAAAGAGAGAGAGAGAGAGAGAGAGAGAGAGAGAGAGAGAGAGAGAGAGAGAGAGAGAGAGAGAGAGAGAGAGAGAGAGAGAGAGAGAGAGAGAGAGAGAGAGAGAGAGAGAGAGAGAGAGAGAGAGAGAAAGAGAAAGAAAGAGAAAAAAGAGAAAAAAGAAGAAGAATAGTATTGGTGCGAGATATGAATTTGAGTGCCTTTATAAAAACAAGCACATCCAGACAGAAACGGCTTTCTTTCTTCTTGTTATTATTATGTTTATTATTTGTATATCTTTGCCGAATAGAGAAGACGGTTTTATTGTAGAAAGTGGGCCATTAGCTCTCATTGTACAATGTGAATCGAGATGCGTCAACGAAACAGTTCGAATCGCCACTTTTCAACGATTCAACCTTTCCAGTTTTGCACTTTTTCGGGAGATGTACTCTGTCGTTTTTTTTTTCTCCCATTTTCTTTGTGTATGCGTATACAAACGGATTCAATAGCTCCATGAATTGAATGAAGCGGAATAGTAGGAAAAATATGCCGGTACAGTGGCAAAAGGAACCCTCTTTTTTTATGAGACTCGTTGTACTATTTAGGTGTGTGTTATCCAAAGAAGTCACAACCTGACTACTATTATAAAGCATTGTTTGTTCTTTTTGAACTTGTATCGATTGCAATTGCTTAAATCTTTAAATACTTGATTGTTACGAATTGACATTGACAGAGGAAAAAAATGATACAAGGATTCAAAATCAATTCACATAAATCAAAATGATTAAAAATGAATATAGTTTTGTTGTGAACCATAAAATATTGTATCTATTACTATAAATGTAACGTTCAAATAGATAACAAATCGCATACAGTTATTAAATAACCTCGGAGAATCGATACATGACTTCTGAGACATATTTTTCAACTAAAATTGAAATGGCATTTGATTGAAAATCAAGGATGCATTAGAAATGAAAAGAAAAACATCCATCATATGAATTGTTCAGTTCGGATCAACAAAAAGCATATGTTGTAATGGTCCAGATTTCGTAAGTCATAAGTTGACTTATGTTGGAATTTTTTCTTTTTTGTATTGTTTTGACCTCAAATTCCATATGTTTGTTGTGAGAACTTGCATGTGAAGTTAATGAGTTTCTGCTGACTGTTGACTTAAATCACAAAACGAACAAAGGAAAATGGGTGATAATTATTGCATTTGAAGAATTTTTTTTGCGATAGAATGTTGTAACACATGTGAGTTGGCATAACAGACATTTATACAATTTACACTTGCGTCGACGAGAAATGCGCGTTTTTATTTAACCAAATATATTTCTTTTTATTTTGCAATTTCATGTTTTTTTTCCCTTGTCTCGTTGCGCTTATTTCAGTGTAGATAGAAAATTTGTACTCATTATATATAGTTTTTCTCCATGTTACACGGAAAAAAATTATTGAGTAATAAAATACACATTTTCATCTATGTTTCCAACACTTGCATTCATTTTTCCTTCTTTGAAAAAATCACTCATCATTGCATAATTATTCTTTCAAAAATTAGTTTTATTTTGAAAACGTTCAAGTCAGCAACGATTTATCAAACAAAATTTGATGCCATCGCATCATGACTATGATGGCTAAGGAGCCACTCTCTCTTTCCCAAGTTCAAAATTCAAAATATATTCGAATTTGCTTGGGTTCTCGAACCAGACAACATTTGGTTTGAGGCTCGAACTTTGAGCCAACATTTTTTACGATTTGATTTGTTTATATCTTGCTATGAAGTCGAAGATTTTTTTCCGAGATTCACACATAATTCATGATTGCAATAAATATCCAGAAATAAGTCATCCATTTTTCATATCTGATACTAAACTATACTTGTGAGTTATAAATTTGATAAAAATCGGTCTTTATCAAAGCTTTTTGTGAGATGCAAGTTAAAAATTTCAAACTAAAACGTTCACCAAAAATTTCAATCATTCAAAAAAAACAATTATCCATCAATGAGAATATTTCGTTAGAAATTTACTAAATTCATTTTCTGTGTATCGAATGAATGTATGTAGTACACACTGAGTGTGGACATTCGTTTTCGTTCATAATTAAATACATATCACAAACTTTTGGTGTTTTCGTTTTTCGGGAAGCTGCTGCTTCAACAGTTTTATGTGCGAAATTTGCTTTGTGGTGGTGAGTGTGCAAGTCTTTTGGTCAATGCGCAAAATTTAGCCGAAACATGAAAATATTTACCATATGCATACATATCGTGGAAAAAAAACCATGTTGTGTGAATAGTGGACATGGGCACAAGCCGCCAACGGGCTGTATAACGGAAATAAAATACAACAACAAACATATATAATAAAATAAAGCTTGTGGCTTCACAGGATGGGCGATTGTTGCAACAAAAAAAAAAAAAAAAAAAAAAAAAAAAAAAAAAATCGAGAGAAATATTTCGGAGACAACGGATGAGGACAAAAAAAGAGTGAGAGAGAGACGCGTTTGTGTAAAATTATGTATGTGATGCGACAGTCGTTGCACAATTCCAAAAATGTTTGGCATTCACTAAGCAAGTGATGGCAGTGAGCATCGTGTGCATTATCGCATACATTTCATTCCCATTCACATTCGCATACCTTTGTCGGATTCGTTGCATTCTTTCACCAAGGGTTTGAGTGGTTTTTTCTCGAGTGTGTCACAGTTCATAAAGTTCAAATGCGTTAGCTATTTTTAAGCAAGCAAAAACCGAGTTTTCGTAACCAACAGAAGAATGAATTAGATTTGAAAGCGTGTAACAATGCGAATTGTGTGTGTGTGTGTGTTTCTCTTCTTTTTTCTTTTTTTTTTTTTGTCTATCAAAATAATTCTTTGGAGTTTATTTTATTTTTTTTTTCTTTATTTCTCGGAATTCGGTTAAGAAATGTGCTAAGTCGGCTTTCCTCTATTTGACTGTAATAAGATCCAAGAGCTTATTGTCATTTGTTGAAAAAGTTTGGATGGCCAAATTATCGGTTGTTGCTCGTTATGGTAACGAATCTGCCTAGACACTTGACACTGGACTAGATTGCATATAAAAGTTGCGATTTTGTCGCCCATTGAATACATAACATGTATAATAAACAGATCGGTGTTTGAGAGAGCAATAGAAATTCAATGACCTGCTTGCTGAAAGTGATGATTGTGTTTGTGTGCATTTGCTCACTTCAATTCGGACGCATAAAAGCATAAAAGGTAAACGCTTACTGACATCGAACCGTAAAATAATATTTGCCCATTCCATAAACACCTACTGTTTTACTTGAAATCATACTCATACCTGTCTGCTATTTCAGTTTTTTTTTCTTTTTTACTTTCTATCTCTATCGTTCAAATGCTCGTGCAACACCGAACACAACTATCATATCCTAGATCATTTTTCTCAGTCACGTAGTGCAATCCAATCAAAACCACACACCAACAGCACAACTCTCTCTCGGTCTCTCTCTCTCTCCCTCTCTCTCTTTTTTTGTGTGTGTGTGTGTGTGTTGAAGTGTGCACAACTTATAAAATATACACACATCGTTTCGAGTTTTGTGATGTTATTGTTGTTATAGTGTTGTTGTTAGTGCGACGCTTCGAAAAGAAGAATACCAAATGAAACAACGAATGACGAAGAGAAGAAGAAAAAAATAGACGATATACGAAAAGACAGAAAGGGAGAGTGAGAGGGAAACAACGAAAAGTAAACTACTTTTGTCTATCGACATAATTCAAACGATATCAGAGCACTTTAATCAGTTCTCGGTGCTTACACAAACACATACGGTTGAAGAAAAACTTTTGTCCATAGATTTCGTTCGTTTCTTCTTTTTTTTTGCCGATGTTTTCAGTTTAGCAAAATAGCAAATACGCACCGAAACTCGGAAACGATGAAATGCTATACGACACGAATTGAGTCGCATCAAGAAATTGTGAATGGCAAAGGCAACGGCAACGTCAACGGGCAAAAGGAAAAACGAACAAAAAAACAAACCAACTCAAGTACCGCATTCGATGTCGTACAATTGGAAACACGACAGTGGATTACATTCATATAAATTTCCCATGGAAACAATATCAATAAATTTGTTTGGTGCGTGTGCATTTTCAATTAAGCGAAAGTTTTAATAGTCAGTTTTGTTCACAAGTGTATCAATCCAGATCACACACTCACACACACACACACACACACACACACACACACACTCTCTCTCTCTCTCTCTCTCTCTCTCTCTCTCTCTCTCTCTCCTATCTCTCTCTCTCTCTCTTTTTCTGAATCAACCTTGGACGAGAATACGAGCTTTGAGCACCTTTGACTTATTGTGCGAAATAAAGAAGTGGCGTGACGGAAAACCTGGCGATCAGATTTACTTATTTGATTTTGTATGACTTCAATGAATGTCTAACACACGTCCCGATTTGTTACCCTTTGCAATTGAGTGACGGATTGTGGAAACTTTGCTGGTTTGTTACACTTAGATGTTATTTAAAAGTTTGAGAAGAAATTTTCATCACATTTTGTTTTTTTTTTTTTATTTGGTTTTGGCTTTGTTTTGTTTTCAACACATCTAACCAACACATTCTTTCAAATATCTCGTATTGTTGATTTGTGAAAGCAGATTTCGTTATTGGTTCATTCGAATTGCAGGAAAAGGACTTTTAATGAAATTAATTGAGTATCGATTTCATTTTAATTCTTAGTCAAGCATGCATTTGATACAAATGTTAATGTTGATATTGATTCAATTTATAAAGCAAGCATTCTCCAAATACAATATTTCACAGCAAATTGAGATTGTCGTCGTGTCATGTGGTGAAATATCATATCCATTGTCCATATCCACATGATATCTTCTATATATTTACATTTTCTAATCTAATCAAATTTGATGACTCGAAATGACGTCCTGAAATAATACCTGAAATGGCATAACGAGTATATTTCTTCTTTTTTTTTTTATTCTTTTTTCTATTCTTCTTTGTCAAAAGTAGTGTGTCAAAAGTAGATTTGGATTATTTTGCATAATAAAAGGTTATTTCCATTGGAAATTTATCATGCAACATGCAATCATATATATAACATGCATATCAAATACCGAAGCAATTCGATTAAGCGTACAAAAACCCAACCATTAAGCGTATGAAGACATGAATGACCTTTCTGAAGTCGGATTCAAAACGGAAGTCAAATCAGCAGGAGATCAATCGAAAAAAAAAGAAGCAAAGTTTAATTATTTGTTAATTCATTTGACCTGATTTGGATTCAAACTCATTAAATATGAACAAGGTTGCCGGTTTTTGACGACAATTGGGCGTTGCGTCGCAACCAAAAATTCAGACATATTACCAATGAAAATCAAACGAAATGAAAAAGAAATTTCGTCAAATTTTCATTCATTCTGCGTTACGATAAACATTCAACAAAAATATAAAAAGAAACTTAAATAAGCGCGTGGTAATGCGAGGCATTAAACGACAAGTAGCTAATGAGTGCCAATGTAATTCATGTCTCAATGTCATTAAATTCGAATATAAATTTCCATTTATTCAAATTTTTGCCTAAAAACTCTCATCGTTGTATACCATAATCCACATTATTAAATTGATATCATACCGTCTGACAAAATGTAAATAAACATCCATTGCTTTATTTATCGTTGATGTTTGAGACGAACAAAAATTGAACGTCGTTGTCAACAGTAAATTTAAATCAGAAGAATAATTTTTTCTTTTTTTTTTTTTTTTGAATTGTCCTTTATCGAAAAGTAGGTAATGAGAACGATTGATGCAATGAATAAATGGATTTGTATAAATTTACTAATTTCAGTCATATGTATCTAGCCAATGACACTACGACTCATTCCAAACAATATTCATTTGGACAACTCTTGAACAAGGAAGTAATTATAAGCTAACAGAAAGCATAAGCTTTGTGCATGCACATGAATCATAACTCATGTATTTACTGTCACAGAAACCCCATAGTTTATTTTGTTTACAATGGTTTAGTGTAAATGTCAGCATTAAACGAAAATGGTTCAAACTACAAAGTCTCAAACCTAATCTTAACCGCTCACATTGTATACAATCTATAACATAATTTTTTGTACCAATTCTAAGGAACACAATTACATTTTGATAACAATCACACATTTCCTAATAATATTATATCAGCCAGAAAATAAATTGGTAATTGCCTAGCAATATTGTCTTTTAACATTGATTGAAATTATAATGTTAAAAGAAATATCGTGACTGTGTGTATAGAATGAACGTTTAAATTTTAATTACAAATTGAAAATGCGATAATTTTGTGTATTATCATTCAGTCAATGCTATTTACATGCCTTTCAGTATTATTGGAAACAACCAAACTAATTAAAAATTCAGTTCGCTTTGAATACCTTAATGTATACGCATTTCCCTTGGATTTTTCTCATTACAAAAACATTCCACAGCCTGTATAAATGTTACAGAGGAAAAGAGATTGAAGAAATGTTTACATTATTTGTTCTTCGATATTCTACAGCAGAGAAAAAAAAAACGAACCAACATTTCTATAATGATTGAACTGATAAGCGCATCGCATCACTTGGTCACTTTGATCGAAATTGAATGAATTCGAATGTAAATTGGAAAAAAAGGCCAGTACACACATTGAAGTCAATTAAATATTTACTGTTAATGATGCGGCACATTTTTCTTGGTCAGTATATTTTTCCTGGCAGGTATGCCAAAATACATTAGAAAATTTAGTGTGCTGCTATATTTGCCATTCGGTTTTGCCATACCTATATCGACAAAATAGACATGCATTAGGTGTTCACGCAAATTCATTAATTCATATAACCTCAGCGCGACTACGTCTATAGACAAACACACTCACATACACACACAGACACACTCAAATAAAATAAATGAATGATTCGTCTGTTTCCCTATGATTTTCGTTGCATTTAGAAAATAGAGATAGCGACCGAGCGGAGATAAATACGAAGTTGGCTGGCACAGTAAACATTCATTTGAACATACTATAAACATTTTGAATGCTAAAGTAAATAGCATTTTATCGTTTACAGATAGAATAAGTTGGTAAATGTGTGTTTGTGCTGCGTGTGGTTTCGTCATTGGTAGATTGTGGCGATATTCAAAAAATTTTCGTTTTGTTAGTAGCAAACACACCGACTAATGCCAGTGAACAATTTGCCAGCATCAATATGTTTGCATGGTTTTAGCTTTTTGCTAACAAATATTTCTACAGAACGAGACAGCATCCATTGTTATTTCGTAGAGTAGCGTTTATCTTGGTTATTTCTAACATAAGTCATACATTTATTATTGTTGTTTTGACGTGGTCAAATATGTACAACCGGGTGCGGGATGCACGCAAAAAACCAATTTTTATTAAATTAGATATTCTTTCCTTTTTTCCTCTCCATTCCTGTCAATGTAAAATACCATTTTGCACACATTTTAATTTTAATTTTACTTTTTTTTCATTGCAGATTGTTTGAGTCTATGGCATGAAACAGATTTTTTTTTTATTTGTGAAACGAACCCCAAGAAATAATAATAAGTATTTTATTTGTTCTTTTTTTTTTCGTGTATGATTTTCCCGGTGAAAACGATGCAAAGTCATAGGCAAATGGAAATGCGAATGGAAAGTTTGCAGAGACCGTGACTCAGGACGATTTCATTAAAATAACTTTAAAGGTGAATAACGCTTTCAGCAATGAAAAAAGTGAAGAAGAGTGAGATGAATAAAGAAATGATCAACGTGAATTACTAATTCAGTGTGAATATGCCAAAAAAGTGAGACTCAGGTAATGAAAATAACCATCAGCGCGCACATTGTGAACTGACAGAAACGCAGCAGCAGATTGACTCAATAAAAAAAAAAAAAAAGTGGTTAATATAATGTGAACGAAGGAGCAAATAAATAAGGAAATATGTGAGTATCAATTTCACGGTTGGCGATTGTTCAAATAGAATAAAATAACAAAAGAAAAACGCACGAAACATTATCAAGCGATGATGACTTTCGGAATTCCAACAGTGAAATTTAATTGCAAAATAATAACAACTATTATTAATAGAATGCTGTTTGTTGTTTTTTTTTTTCTTTTTTTCGCCCACCAACTTTCTAAACACATCATTTCCAATTACACACATTTATTTTACAACAAACGCATCCCATAGCAATTTAACTGCCATAAAAACATTTTCACCAAAAATTTATGTTAAATGTCACCGATAGTCAGAGTTTTAATCAATATTGACTTCCTTCACATATAAATTTTAATTAAATTTTCGTTTCGCTTTTCAATGAAAATAAAAACAAAAAGTAAAAAAAAAACTCCCGATTATAGTCATGACTGGCGGCAATTTCGAATATTTTAAATTGTTAATGTTTTCGAAAATGTGTGAAAACACATGTTTTTTGTTTGTGATGATAAAAGTTGTTAAAAGCGGAGATAAAAATTAGCAGATTTTTTTTTTTTTCTGTTTGCCGAACGCCTAAAGGTTGAAAAACAGTTGATGGAGAAACAAAAAATTCCGGAGAAATAATTTTTACTATTTACATTCACCTGGATACGCACAATGCATTTGAGTTCCGACGATTCGGATGTATAGATTTTAATAAAATGGAATTTAATTTTGCATTCGCATACGAGTGGTCGGATGGTCGCGTTACGTGAAAATGGCACAAAATTGTTATTAGCATCAGTTGGGTATGTGTTGATTTCATATGTGAATTGTTTGGTAGTTGTGAATAAAAAAAAAAAAAAATAAAAAAACGGTGCTCCGAACCTCGCAAAATGGTCAATATTCAATTTTGATGGCAACTCTCAAAATGCATGGCACGCTTCTATACACCATTATTTTTGCAATGAGTTTCGTTTTATGGTGCACACTATTTTTTTTTGTTCCTCTACTCGCCTTTCGCTCTCTCCATTGTTGATACATAAATTGCTTTAGATCCGCCGTCAGCACAATGATAATAGCTCAAACAAAATGTACAAACATTTTAATGTAACTTTTAGAACAATAGTTAATCAACAATATTTTGGAGCAATGGAAAAACAACCGTGAATTCAACTGATGTGTTGAACATGACAAGCGATTGAATCAGAAAGAAAAAAAAGGAGAGAGAGAGAGAGAGAGAGAGAGAGAGAGAGAGAGAGAGAAAGAGGGAGCTTTTCCCAAAGTCACTCGAGATCTTTTCTATGGGAAATCACACATTGGCACATACTGTTTAGTAGATTAAAGCGAATGTGATTTTTAATTGATAATTTATTTATGCGCGCATTTTGTTTTCATTTAACCGTTATTTGAATTTTGCGTATGGTTTTAGTTTGGTTGTAACTGTGGCATTTTTATTTACTTGCACGATACAAATTTATCGATAAATGATTGTTGAATAAATTTGTGCATACAATGGATCATCATTTTCCGATTTGTGATGCCAAAATTCAAATCAAATGCACATATGTTGAAATTATAGAGTGAGATATACCCCAAATTGGTGAAATGAAAGACGATGGACTGCAAACGAATAACGGTGAAAATTGGTTTTTGATTTTAAACAATGCATTATTAACACAAATGGAATGGCCACAATTTGTTATTAGATTAAGCTGATTGCTATAGCATTTACAAAAGTGTCTAATTAAAATGATTGAGTGTCAGATAATGACTTGATTGTTTGATAATGAAGCACAAATTATTCTTTGGTGATGTTATTCAGTTAAGCGTCACTAAGTTGCGAACAATTTCATAAAATCAATTGAAAAGGAGAGATTTTTCAATATTTTTTCAATAAATATTTTTATACGAATTGACATTTCAAATGTTATTTCTATAATTCATTTGACACTAAAGTTTTCAAAACCGTTCTGTTTGGTTCGGTTTAGTGATTGTGCTCAAAGTTGTTGGAGTAAGCGATCAAGCATTTATGAAAATAGCTCGTTGATTCAATTGTAAAACACAAATTGATACAAAGTTGAAGTCTATTCATTGCATTGTTTGTGGTAGTCAAGCTTGACCATTTCAATAGCATTCTCATTTGAATTGAAGTTTAAATTAAGTGAAATTTACACTGATTAACTCTTTGTACAAACAAAAAAAAAAAAAACCCAAAAGGAAATTGTAAAATTATGTGTAAAACACTGGATTTTTTTTTTTTTTTTTTTTGTCGAACACACAACGATGTATTTGGTGACGAGGTTTTTGTTATCCTGTGGCAATGTATTGGCCGCATTCAGTTTGACCTCTGGTATTAATTGCGTAATTCGAATTTATGCGGGTATATCTGTTCACCATTCATTGGATTAACAGTTTATTATTCGTTCAATACTTTTTTTTTGTTTTTTTTTTTATTTTCTTTTTGAAAAAAACAGTAATTACAAAATGTTCGATTTTCAGTTAACTACAAAACAAATGATGTTGACATAAGTTTTTGTATGTTTTAAAATGTGTTAATTTATGTATAAATATTCAAACATGTAGGTATGATCTCGTATTGTGAATCATGAATTACAAAGGAATTACATTGTTTATTTGTTTTTAAGTGCAAAATGAAATGATACTTTTTGTATTCAAAATGATGGATAAGTACTTGAAAATTGATAATCCTTGATGGTATACTCTTGGTTTGCTCGGTCAATCGATGATACAAATTCAAATTTTAATGAAAATTTTGTATATTTTTTGATGAGAAAATGTGATTCACTAAACACAAATATTAATGATCACAATTGCAATTTAAAATTCAATTTAGTCAAATCCATAAATCAATCTGGCTAAATATTTAAACAATTATAAGATAGTACAATTTGGTATATATTCAAATGGTTTGTTTTTTTTTTTTTTTTTTTTTCAATTTAAATTTGCACTGTAAAATATACACTGAATTTTTGGCTAATTTCCACTTTTTCAAGTTCAATCAGATTTCGTTTCAGAAAAATTGAGTAAATTAATTATTTAAATTGGTATGCAAATGTGTCTCTTAATTGAACGATTGATTTTTCTCTTTTTTGGTGTTTTTTTTTTGTTTTTTTTTTTTGGTCTACATAATTTTTTACGGTTGCAGATTTATGCATTGATGCATTTCAATTGCTTTAATTCATGAATTTTTCACGGTGAACATTACAAACAAATGCTTGTACACAACTCGCCGATTATGAATTTCGAAAAAAAAAAAAAACGTTCAACGTAACATTTATAAAACCATTATTAAATCACATGACACAATCATCATCCCCCACATTGAACGATACAAACGCTACCATAGCAAATAACGTACTGAACTTTCGAGTAGCGTAACGTTGAGTTAAATATTATATTGAAAATACGCATTCAGTTGGATGGCATGTTTCGCTTCATGCTGTATGCGCGCGTTACATTCAATTCTGAATTCGACTTTTCGGCAATCTCGTTGCAACACAACAAGGCTTAGTACAACAATGAATTGGAGTCTGTATATACACATCCACCGTTTATTCATTATCAATTCGAAAGGACGACTGAAAATACTCACGATTGCATTGAATGGCTCGATTTTATATTTGTTTTATCCATTTCAAAGCGCATTTGATTTGTTTTATTCTTAAATGAACACATGCATCAATTTGATTTTACGCCACATTTTATTCGATCAACAAATTTGTTTTATGTCTCGTTAATTCTTTGGAAAATTATTGTTTTAACTTTTGTTTCGGTCAAATTATACAATTTTATTTTTTTTTTTTCACAAAAGGAATCAATATTTAAAAACATTTATTAATGAATGCAAGTGATTCAATCTTCTTAGGTAGAAGATAGTGCATTATAAAAGAAATAAAATTAAAATAAAATAAAAAAATCAGAATTATCGCCATAAAAATTATCCGATACAATGGATTATTCCGGACCATTTAATAATGTCAATGAAGAGAAAGAATCGAGAAAAAAAAAGATCCAAAGCGAGAATAAGAATGATAATCGTTTGAAAATGCATCATTGTTTTCAGATTAATTTAATTTAAAATTAATTAAATTGTCCTTCTCATGATATATCACATAATCTATTTGAAAACTTCAAGCAATATTAACGCATATTAAGCAATTTGTTAAAACGGGTTTCCTGTCTGCTTCATTTGTGTCGTTAAAATTATTTCAAGTCAAGCATTTTTATTTAACAAAGCAGAACGTTTATAACAAATATGATTTGCACGCCTTCTCCAAGTTCACGAATTTCTCCGCATTTGTGTAATTCAATACGAAATATGTGTCCCAATTCATATTGTGATTGGAGTTGCGCAGTATTTTGTTTGGGACAATATTTTGAATCTCATTTCTGATTCGGTGAAGTGAAAAATAGGGGAAACAAATTCTTTTCAAACAAACATAATAGTAAAAGAAAACCAATCTAATCGTCAAACAAAACATGAACAATTATTTATATGGAAATATTTATGGTTTCTGGAATTATATTCATTATAGTTATTCAATTCGATTGGATATTATAAAGGAAATCTTGTGGGCTATTTGTTTTAACCGTGTTATTGAGACAAATTTCGTATTATTTTCACATTCAACCATGTTTAAATGATACAATATACATTTAAAAAAAAACTTCTTATTTTTGAGAGCAAATGGAACGAGTTCAAATTGACGAGAAAAAGAAACTCTCTAAACGAAGACAGTTTCACATTCACTTTCGTCGAAATTTATACAAACAAACTTATCGAATTTACTGCATCGATCACTCTTCATGGATGTTTTACGGTTTTTTGGCGCTTCACGACTGCTACTGTTGTTGTTAAACGTCAAACGAATTATCCCATTTTAGAAAACAAATCACAATTCAAGGGAGAGAAATAACACAAGTGAAAACCGACGACACGAGTACAGTAAAAGTATGGGCGAACAAAATTGAAATGCAAAAAAAAGAAGAAAAAAAAAACGGGAACTGTGCAATCGAACGAGTGATTGTGAAATGAACATGAATAGCATAGTGACACTGGCTTCGAAACCATCTGAATCAGTTAATTTAATGCCAACGAGAGGCATTCTTTCTCACAAGATGTATTTCGATGACCTCGTCGTCGTCGTCATCGTCATCGTCACAAGCAAATTGATAAAACAGTGAATTGAATTTAATTTTACATTCCGACTCATTTCCATTTTCTCGTCTCGCCTTTTCCCGCAAAAATACAAGCATACTACCACACACAAACACACACATGTGCCTGATGTTCCGTACGTTGGTCGCATAATTGTTTATGTAGTTTGGATAAATTCAGTGCTGCGGATGTTGATCATGTGCTATTTACAAATAAGCCACCCACTCTCTTCTTCTTCCAAATTCGCCAAAGCATTTAATTTCAATTTTCATATTATTCCATTATTCTTTCTCACAAAACATGAAGACAGTTTGCGGACAAGTCACTTAAATTTGGAAATTTCGTATTGTCTTCGGTTTTCTTTGATAAGTAAATATTTAACCGGGAACGACAAATAATTAGCATATTTGAAGTATGAGTGAATTTTACTTTGGAATCGTCACTTTGAATTATATTCAATTTTGGTCATCGATTTTCACCAAAGCCCAAGAGATCGACGAGAAGATTCTCATTTAGCAAGAATGACAAGTAGGCAAACATGGAAAATTGTTTCGATTTGAGAGGCAACTTCTGCTTTTTTGGGGACACAAAGCAAACCAAAGACAACGATGTCAGCAAAATGTTTAAGTTTCATGAAGATAATGAAATGCATTTGGATTTTGTTTACATCATTTCAAGAGGGCAATTTAAATGTAGTAGTTGAATGAAATTCAATGAGTTGAAGTGAAGTTTGATTGGGGACTAAAAAATGACCGATAGTTTCATTGATTTTAAATTAAAACTTTTTTTGTTTTTTTTTTTATTAAAATTCAATAACAATGGATTGATTTTATAAATTTATTTTAATTTTTATGTTGAAGGCAACAAACAAAAGTTCAATCTCCTTCATTTTGATGACCGAAAAAGTGTCATTTTCCCCCAAAAAATTTAAAACATTCAATGTCAACATAACTACTCTGTTTATGGCACACAAGACGTTCAAACACGTATGTATATTTTATTATCCAGTCTGGTGATGATTGTACATGAAAATAGCAAGTCATAGTCACACTTGCACTTGTGCTTTGGCTTGTGCTTGACCATCAACGATGATATGAAATGGCTTTTCCGAAAATGTATTTAAGGTTATATTTTATTGGTCGTTAGCCAACCACTTTGTACATATTTGTACATATTTGTATCGCTTTCGCCACTATAATTTTGTATACTTCTCAATGGGACTCTCTCTTTCTCTCTCTTTCTCTTTCTCTCTCTCTCTCTCTCTCTCTCTCTCTCTCTCTCTCTCTCTCTCTCTCTCTCTCTCTCTCTCTCTCTCTCTCTCTCTCTCTCTCTCTCTCTCTCTCTCTCTCTCTCTCTCTCTCTCTCTCTCTCTCTCTCTCTCTCTCTCGTTTTTTTCTTTGTATCTGAACAGTTTGAGCACATGTGAAACATATGGTCTGAACAATAGTTGGCTTAAGATTTAACACATCAGTCTAAAGTATAAAATCATGCTTTGGCTATCATTCAACCAAAACAGTATGAATTTCATGTATACCACAAGACTAAAAAAGGAAAAAAAAAAACATTTTTTTTGATGGTCATGCTGAGAATTTCGCCTTAAAAATCCGTCCATTCCACTAATGCGGTGCATAGTTTTTCAAGCTGTTTCACACTTTGACGACACACAAAAAGCGACACAATGTTAGCATATTTTTCGACTTTTATTCTTTTTGTCACAATCTTTACATCATTGTATAAAGAAGAAGAAGAAGAAGAAGAAGAAGAAAAAGATTCTTCTGGAGAAGAAAAAGAGAAGAAAAAAAGCACAACAAGATATAATAAAATGAAACAAATGAAGGAAAAACCACGTCCAATAAACCACATGTGTTGACAACAACTTTATTAATCTAATCTCTACTCATTTGTTCCCAACGGCAATATCACTTGTGTGAACATTTGTAATAGATTATTGTTGATTCGGTTAATATCAATGTCAGATGGATTATTATCATATCAACCACAAACAATATTCTTGTTTCTATTTTTATGTCTGGAAAATGATTTTCAAATCGATATTTTATAAACCATATATGAATTTTTACACAAAAATAAGCATTTCATTGATATTCAGGTACAAAACAAAAATAAATGCAATGAAAAAATTCAAAATATGACTAAAAATAGCTATGCTTGGAGCTATGCAATACATGAATGATGATTTACTTAAGTGCAAAAGGCAATTCATTTCAGTTTTTTTTTTTTTTTTTTTTTTTCATATTTTCTATCACAAAATATCATTTAATAAATTATTTTAATAGCTTTTTGAACGACAGTAATGGATTTTCCATTTTAAACTACCTGTTCATTGTAATTATTCAGAAATTGGAATCAAAATCACATGAAATAAATGGTTTTATCAAAACGGACGAACTAAATCAGCAAACTTGCCAATCAAACATATTATGCAATAAAATGGTGAGAAAAGAAAATTCTTCATTAATATTACAATTGAAATGTTGTCACAATTTAGCACAAAAACTACTGAAAACAATTTGTCTGTTGCATGCAACATGGGAATTTGATTCAATCAACCGAAATTTCTTATTAAATAAGTTTCAACACGCATACTGAACGCGACCAATTCAAACCATTTTGATAGCTAACATTCCAATATTATAATTCAGTATTCAGAAATCAATCTAAATGGAGAATTTTCTATTGTAATACGCATTGATTGGAAAATCGTATCCATATTCTTATCATCAATTTGTGATTTGGTTCGAGTTATTCTTCAGTGATTTATATCACGTTCATCAAATCGGAATTCAACAATATATTTGAATCAGATCAGAACTCAAGTTAATTTATTAGAATTGAAAACTTTTACAACTATTTACGCATTTAATAATGAACACAAACTTATATTAGTTTTTACTTCGTCTACTTTAGAATAGATTTCAAGAAAATTTACAATGATGTAATGACTGGGAAATCATAACATCTTCTGACTACAGTGTACACTAAGAATAGCATAAAATGTAAAATGAAAATGTATTCTATTTTTATAATTTGTTTCAGCGAAAATCTACAATTCATAGAAAACTTTAAATCCTTCAATTTGTAAGAAGAAGAAGAAGAAGAAGAAGAGAAAGAGAAAAATATTCACTGACAGAATTCTTCTTCATTGTTTTTATACGGCAAAAGTCGTTCATCATATTTTTCAATGGAAAACTATGCATTGTAGCATGTAACATGAATTATTTGATGAACATTTATAATTCGCTTTAGTGAAATTAATGTATCATCTTTGATTTTCGAGAATCGCCTATTTTATAAACAAAATGAATTCCATCTAAGTCTTATTGATGTGAACATGGTTTATAACTTATTATCTATGTTGGTTGTGTGCAGTGAACATTGTGTACAATTGTGAGCATTGCCCATATTCCATTGCATCTTGTGGTTTTACCATAATAATCATCTCTAATGTTCTGAAAAACAGTAAATGCTCAAGCTACGCCGGTTAATTTTTTTTTTTTTTTCTCTTTCCCCTTTGGCTTTGGTCGATTCATTCAAAATAACAACGCACACAATTCTCGTTCTCGCAGTTGCTCTCTCACATTTGCTCAAACTCTGGTTCAAATAGTACTATTGCTACCGTGGAATTTATGGGAATGAGAAATTAAAACCAACTTTCAGTTACATAAATTTTCTGCTTGGCCCAGTATTTTAAACACACATGCAGTGTGCACTATGCACGATAGAAAATAATAATAATGGAATCGCATGCATTTAAACGTTCATTCACTATTTCTCTCGTCCTCTCGCTTTCTGTATCTCGGTATATGCATCATAGATACTCTCGCACAATACGCATATTTGTGAACCACATGAGCGCGTCGTATTTCTTGGTATGCCGTAGCACTTTAGCCGTTGTGCTTTTGCGTTTTTTTTATTCTTTTTTTTTTGGTTTTAGCATATGGAAACTATGGGGCAAAATAAATTGCCTCTGGCAGAAGATGAGACGTAGTACGGAAAAGCCATGTGTTTAACGGCGGGCGGTCGCTTGTTAATTTTTCTTTTCATTTTATTTTATTTTTTTTTTTTTCATTTTCTGTTCATTTTTCGGCCGCGAATAGCAGCGATAATGGAAAATGCAATAAGATTCATAGCAAAGCATGCACTTTCAATGGGATAGGAAAATTTCAACGAAAGTAGGAAAAGCATTAGCCTGCCTTCAAGGCTCTTTATAAAACGGCAAAAGTTAATCTCTTACACATCATCACATCTTGGTCGTGGTTAAGAAGTTGAAGCACTAGAAACTTAATTACTCGAGTCTGTTGTGAATTTATATTTTATTTTACATCATCGTTAAACATTTTTTTTATGGTTAAGTGGTTACAAAAATAGTTTTGAAAAACCATTACAAAGTGAATTTTAAGTTAAATATGAATTTCGATTTTGTTGAATTTCTTTTTCTTCTTCTTCTTCTTCTTCTTCTTTTTTACTTCATTCAGAATAGACGTCCGCAATTATTCATGACACTTGTCAAAACGATATATTCAAAAAGTAAATTGGAAGAAAAAAATAAAAATATTCGAACATCATTCGTACGGAAATTGACTTCATTTCACGTCAAAGAATTCATTGATAATAATAAGTGATGGTTTTAAATGAAAACTGGCATTGCGGTAAATGAAGGTGGTCCAAGTAGAATTCAACTACCGTGCCGGTTTTGGAAAAGAAAAAAATGTTTACTCATTCATTTTTCTTGCAAGCAAGACAACGTTTTTATATTCTATTATATGGTTAGATACTGCGACAAGTTGTTTATTTTCTTCGCTTTTCCATCTTCCCCTTTTTTTTGATTAAAGTGTTGAGTTGTTCATTTTTTTTCCATGGACATTCGTTTTGACTGTGTTATTTTGTTGATTTCATGATGATTTTCAAGTAAAATAAGCTCAACAACGCGCAAAGGCATTCAAAACACAAAACCAGTTAGTACTTTTGTGCTTCACTTCCCAACAATGACCCAATCATCTCTGGAGAGGTTGCTGAAGTGGTCGTTTTGCTTGCAAACACAACAAAAAAATCTCGATAAATGAACAGACAGACAGACAAGATACATACAGTTTTCTATACGTCTCTTTTTCTTTTACATGTCTGACATTGCTGTGTGTGTGTGTATGTTGTGGTAGAATCGTTTTGCAGTTGCAGAGATTGACAAAAAAAAAAAAAAAAAAAAAATAGAATAGAATAAATGCTTATTGGAAAATTCAATTTATTTGTGACAAAATGACAATCAAGAATGACACTTTTATTTTGGTATCGGAAATTACCGCATATACATAAGTTCTCACAGTCGCTTAACTCGTAAGTGAGACACACAACAAACAATGTGTAATGGCATTGGTTTTTGTGTCGGTGTCGTTGTCGGTGACAAACGCAAAGACACCCTCATACCAACACCAAATATGTGTTCGTTTTATTCACATCGCGTCTTCATAAAACATACAAAATGAAACCAAATAATATAAATTATCAGAATCTATTCGTGGTATTGTAATATTATTTTTTTTTTCCTCTTTGGTTTTGTTTGTTCGTCCAACGTCCGGTTTGAATACGAATCACATATGAAACCGAAACTGATAAACCAATATTAAATGTGCAGTTTTCAAAGTAACAACACATACCAAAGGCAAAATGTGAAAACCACAAAAGCATTTACAGCTTACAAAGAATCGCTACAAGAAACGTGGCAATTGTATATGTTTGCAATACAATTGATGCCAGAGCAAAATAGCAAGCGACACAAATCAAATAACAACTTGTGTAAACCGACCAAGCAAAAAGCAAAAAAAAAAAAAAAATAAAAACTATATATATTCCCAAAGACAAATGAACAAAAGAGAAAAATCTGAATGTTTGTCCGGATATGTGCAGGAATTTATCTTCCGATTTCGGTTAGGTAATGTTACCACTTGACCAAACAACCAGCCCATATACATCACATCAAAGTTTCAACTGTACGTTAGAGATATTGGTGCCTTTGACAATATTTATGCACTTCATTTCATGAGCATGTGTTATCGAGACAATTTTCTCTTTTCACTTTCTCTCTGTGTGTTTGCGCTTATTTGCCCTATTGATCCAAACTTAATTTAAAACTTTTCGGTGTTAATTTTGATAAATCTAAAACGGATGAATTAAATAGATAAATTGGCTTTGCTTATCACTTTAAGCACTTGGATGCATTGGAATTGACACTGCCATCGTTTTTTTTTTTTTTTTTTTGGTTTTCTGTTTGTTTGAACAAAACTTTTAAATCATTTTGACCAGATAGCCAATTTACTGAATGTTATTCGATCGTTAAAGCAATTCGATTCATTATATTACAATACGCACATGTGTTTCATAAAGGAAATGTCTTGATTTCCTTTGAAATTATTTTGTATACAATAAAAACAAAAAAAAAAGCAACAAACCATATACTGAATTTCGACTCGATCCACCCTATCAATTTATTTGCTGTCACTTGACACATTCAAACGAAATTAAGCAATAATGTTTTATTGTTCGCAACATATCGTCGCAAGTGTCAATAGCTGTTGAATATAAAATAAAATTTATCTACATGCAATTAAATGTTTAACCAGTAGATAAACAGTGACAATCTGCATTGTATCAAGGAGGCATTGACACAATTTAATGTTTGTTCAGAGAATATGAAATAACCTTCACATCACGATTTTTTGTTACTTTAAACATTATAGAGGCAAACATTTTGTTAAAGAAAGCAGATTAAAAGCGCGTTCGGCGAATTGATTTGAATTGTTAGGAAAAATCGAAGCATTTTCTTTTTTGCTTTTCTCGCTTGAATGATTTTGCCGCTCTCGTTTCCATTTCACTTGCCAGTTTTATCGCAAGTGGGTGGGGTGCGCATGTTTAGATTCTGTTATATATTTACTATAGCCTTTACACACATTCCACTCATCTTGAACCGATACGGTCTTTCATATAAATCAGATTGTTTTTTTTTCTTTGTATTCCCTTCGGTTCTCATTCCATTCTTCAGATTTTCACTGCTTTTTTTCGCAGTCAATGTCGGCATTTTACATTTTATTCATCCATAAACAAAAAGAACAGAAGCATATTCAATTTTGCAACATTTTGGTCTATGTGCATGTGTGTGTGAGTGTAGCTAATTCTCGTCACAAAACCTTTTCTCTCTGAAGCATTTTCGAATTGATAACACGTCGAATCTAATACATTTACAAATGTTTGGGACATCTCAAGCAATAGAACGAAAAGCATTTTGATTTTAATCGTAAAAAAAAACCTTATTTATTATGTGAAATTCAATCAAAAATGCCTCAATAGTTTATAACACATTTTGAATCTTTTCAAAATCTAAATTGTTTAATGGAAAAACTAGTTGTTCTCTTCAAAATTCGTTAAAATAACGATATTCATTCGAGAATGTGTTCCTACAATTTTCACCCTTTTCGTATTGTGAAAAATGCAATAATTACAATTGTTACAAAAACTAACACCAAGTGACTTTTACATTGGCCCATTTTTGCGTCAGCATGTCAAAGTCATGCCGATAAAATTGCCAATTGAGTGTATGTGTTCTATTCAAAGTAGGCCAAAAAGATGCGTCTTTATTGCTTGTTTTTGGTTTCAACAAAATAAAAATCAAAACGAAGGGTGATTGGTTTCAACTTTCCCCATTTTACAATACTAACTAAAATATGTGGCTTACAATGTTGTCGAACCCAATTCCAACAGACACACATACACACATACACATTTTACTTCTCATACTAGCACATTTCACCGTAAAATTTATTAGCTCATCAATTGTAGAGTAAAGCATCCTTTCAATTCTATAGCCGTTGTTATCATTGAATCGTTTCGATTCGCACTTCATTTTAACACATTGGGTCCTTCGATTTCGATATTACATTTATGTGAACAATTCAATGGTTGAGAGGATACTCAAGTGTAGAACTTGTTTATTCGAGACGCGCGTCCATCTAACGAAACTTTTTCAATGCAACATAAATGTTTCGCTTATTTCTGCTTCGATTCGTAGTTTTCAATCCCTGAAATTTATTCAATTGGTTTGGAATTTGTTGTTTTTTTTTTTCAAATTTTGATTATGTTTTTTGTTGTTGTAGACAATGTGTGCCTTATAAAATGAAAAACAAAAAATCAATAGAAATATTCGAAACAAAAAAATCTTTTCAATGATTAGGCACGATTTTAAAATTTTGATTAGGCTATGGACACATTTTATGAAAATGTGTATTTTGTTCAGAAATATTCTTTTTTGACATCAGTCATATAACAAAATAATTCTGTATTTTTAAACAAGAGGTAAAAAGTCTTTTGAATATATAAGTCTTTGTAGAAGAAAATTTCACATGTTTAATGAAAAAGAAAATGTCAAAATATTGGATGTGGGAATTTGTCGAAACAAAAAACAAAAAATGACATCTGACATTTTGTTCACTTTTCAATGAAGAATTTAAAGATTTGGTCGAATTGACATAAATCCGATTCCATTGAATGGGGTTAAAAAGTCGTCATAATGCTGACCCCAACCAAATCCTTGATGCATCTCAAACTCTTTACATAATATAATACTTATTGAGAGGTGAATATTTTATAATCAAATAAATTTAATGCTCAAATCCAAACGTCAATTTTCAATTCAACCAATTTCTTGGCCTTCAGTACATTTATCACGTCCAATAATAATATTATTATTATCAGTTGGCCAGGAAAAAAAAAACGTCAAATGGGTTAGGCATGTTCGTATACAAGTATACAGTGGGTATTGAATATATGGAAATAAATTGAAAATACAATTTTATTGGGTTTTCCTATGAAGTTTGTTGCGGATAAAGAGTGGAACAATTTTCATCATCGATTCAAATTAGAATATTACCATAAAAGAAGCATTTTTTCGAGATTTCTTTTTCATTGAATTTAACTGACGCGTCAAATTTGAATCGAAACGGAAAACCGATATATACGATTTATTAAATAAATCGTTGATTTTCCGTTTTGGTAGTGATAACGTTGATTTGATTTTTATTAGTTGAATATTCCAGTTTTCCGGTTTATCAAATAAGTATGTAATTCTGATGGCAATTTAAAAAAAAAAAAAAAAAGAAAAAAAACCATCGAAACATAAAAAAAGATTATTGGCACTTATTGGTGGCATCCAATTTTAGATCAAATGGCGAAAAAGGAAGTTGCTAAAAGCAATCATGACCTTTGACTGTGTATCACTATCAAAATGTTTACGGAACGCGTACAACAATAAAAACACACGCATGCATGCCATTAAATTGAGGTCAAATTCTTTTTTTTTTCTCTGTGTGTGAAACGCAAAAGAGCAAAAGGAGAGGATTCAAAGAAAGAATGAAAGAAAGAAGAAAAAGAAAAAAATTGACAAAAAATTGACATTACAATGGCACAAAACGACAAAGTGCTTTTACACTTTTCGGGATTTATTTGTTTGCACATAGTACACAGTTGATTTATTTTCTCCTATCAATATATTTTTGGAGATGGTGCAATGTTTGCACAGTCAACGCTACGTGTTATAGTGAGATGCCGATGCGTGATGTGTCGAACCCATATCCATTTAATATTTGCTTTATTCATTTTCTCAAACTCATGCTCGTTTCTAACACCACCCCCCCCCCCCATCCACCCACTTTCGCTTCTACTTCCCACCCACTTACTCACTCTCCATGTGCAGGCACAAACAAATTCGCTTGCATGAATCCGCTGCGGCAAAAAGAAAAATCACACTTAATGCTATTCGACCGAAAAAGAATATCCCAACGAATATATGTACGAACGAAAACACAATTCTACATAATACACAAGCCGTTTTGATAAATCTGTTCGGTCCGTTATTGTCGTTGTCCCAAAGTGCCGATGCACGGCTTCGTATGGTCTATTGAACAAAAACTTTAACTTCGATTTATTGCTTTTATTTGTTAACAATTAATCGATTTTAGGCCAATATTTACCAATGGATTTGTGATTGTATGTTTATTTTGTTCGCTATAAAAATGGATGGCTATCAAACAAAAATGTAATGAAATAACATAAATGATCTTCTGATTTCACGCAATATTCAAACAATCATTGAAAACAATTTGAAATTGCAAGATAAATGTGAATGATGCTTTGAAACTTGAATTAATTTCGATAGCTTACACTGTTCATTGAATAAATTCATTCTTTTTCATTGAGGAAAACATTTTTTTGTTGTTGTTTCTTTTGATGATTCTAAACTGAATTTAATTATCTTGGATGAATTAATTCAAATTCGAATTTTTTTTTTTTTTTCAAATTTATAATATAAATCATTAATTGACATCAATTGAAATTCTTATTCAAGCTATATTTGTCTCATTTTCATCTCATTAAAGTGTATTAATTGCAAGCAGCCTGATTAATGTAATAAATGAAAAAAAAAAAAAAAAGACTGAAAATCCAAGTTGTTCTTGAATTCCTTTTCCTACTCTTGTCATGTCAACAAATACATTCTCTTCATGCACAAAGTAACATCCTATATAATTTGCGTAATTGGTTTTGAAAAAAAAAGAAAAAAAAAAAGTTCAATATTTCAACAGCTCATTTATCAACCGTTTAAGGAAGTTAAAATGAAAAAATCGTTCTGCCTACAGAAGTGGAAAATATGTCAATATGCCCAATGTCAATTTATCAGCGGTAATAATTAATCTTGATTTTGAAATCAATGCGATAGAGTTTATAATAGAAAATCTCACGAACGATATTTAACTGGTGATGACCATTCGAAAATTGTGGGGAAAAAATTAGCAGTCAATTATTGATGGTAAATTTAAAATTGATTGATTTGCAGTCAATTGTGATGTCATGTGATGTCATTAGAACATTTTATAGTTGATCAATTTGAAAAATGGTGATTAGAATCGATACATGGACATTTTTCCCCCGATTTAATTGCATCAAATTTTAACTATGCGTTTCAATAAATATTTGGAGCAAATGCAAAACTCTCTCTGTTGTTGTTGTTTGCAAAACTCTATATTCACAGGAAAAAAAGAAAGAAAAACGAAAAAACAAAAAAAAATCCAAAAGTCGACCAAGTCGACAAAGATAGACATGCAAATAATAGGAAACATTTTATCCGAATTAAATATAAATCTTTTTACTTCAAACAAACAAAGCCTACGATTGCGGCTTCAATTGAATTCACTCTTTGCCAAACTACGTACTTTGATAGGCATTTACAGTTAATAGTAGACTTGTACCAGTGTAAATACCATTACAAAACTGTGGATGGCACAAATTGCATCGGATGCATTCAACTTTATTACATACGTATTGAAATCGCGGGACTTAAATTCAATTTGAGTTTTAAAACTAATTACCTATTCTCGAGGAGAAAACTTTTCTACAGTTTTATGTAGTTCGCATTGCTTGAAAGATGCACGCTATGATACTTTTTGAACGCCGAACTTCATCGTGCTTTTTCTTCTACTTCTTCTTCTTTTTCTTTTTTATTTTCATTTCGCATCGTATGACTTTGCAAGGGCGATAATACGATGGAAGCGACTGAGAATTGAAATTGAATTGAAATAAAGCGAGTTCAAATTGTTCGACATAATGTAGATGCGCTTTCATTTCTTTTGCTTCAATGTGCTCGCCTTTCTGCAATCTCAAATATTTGTTGCAAAAGGGCTACAACCAAAAAAAAAAAAAAAAGAAGAAACTTTCCAATGTATGCGGATGAGATAAATAAGTCATGTGGTAGACTCAGTTAAGTGAAATAATTCTTTTTTTCTTAGTTTTTTTCCCCTCTTACTCTTTCTCTCACAACATTCGAGTTGTTTATTTCGATATTTAATGGCAAAACTTTTATTTGTATGAATCTGTGACTAAAGACAAATTCATTTTTGTGCTACGCAATTCAATTTTCCCCTATTTCAACATTTTATTTATCACAAATCTTAAAAAAGAGAGAGAGAGAGAGAGAGAGAGAGAGAGAGAGAGAGAGAGAGAGAAAAATGGATCAAAGTGTTTGCGACTGGTTTTTGGTTACCAATTTCAAACCACTAATCTAAAATTCACTGCATTTAAGTGTAACATTGTAAGCTTTTTCATCATGGTTTCATTAATTATACAATACATTCATTAACAAGATAACAAATATTGCAGCAAAATTTACTTTTATGCTGTTACCTTCTGAACAATCAAATGGAATCAAATGTAAACAATACATTTGCAAATTGCAATTTTCACTCAAAACATTTAACCATTAAAATGAAAGTTTTACTTAACACGGTATTAGTTAATTAGTGCTTTGGCAAAATGTCTATTACTATTGAAATCAAATAGCTTACGTGCTCTTGTTTCATTTTGAAATTGATTGAGCGTGCTGTGAATTTTAATTTAAATAATCATTTTCAACTAAATCCACTTGATTAGCTTTGCAATCTCATCCTTTTATCAATGCGAATTTTTCTTAGAATTTAACCCAAATCATTTGAAACTTTATATTAATTAATATATTCAATGTTTCATAGACTGGCGAACAAAATGACATTAATTGATTTGATGCTTTAAATAAAATTTTTATTGATAGGGTTTTTCCTCAGAATTGCGTATTAGTAAATTCACAAAATGATGTGATGTAAAATTCCAGTATAAATGAATTTGTGGCAGTTTCAAAACAGTAGATTGACACAGACTTCATATAGAATGGAATAAAATGCCAATATTTTTTTTTTTTAATTATTACGTACAAAGTGTTGCAATACGTAAACTGTAATATGTCAGACATTGCTAAAACCTTAAATTAAATGAAAGATTTAATGACTAAATTTACAAATACGAGTTAAACATTTCATTTTCAAAGAAAAATACGCGTGAAGCATTTAATTTGGTAAAAGAATTCAATTTTTTGACACCGTTTCACTCTCAAAACAAAATAGTTTCGATAAGATAAGTACTTAAATACAATGTTTGATTGAATTCAGTAATAATAAATGTGTGAAACTACATCAATATAGATAAAAATTAATTAAAATCTTGAAAGATGAAAATCTCTATTATATTGAAGTTTCTTTATTTTTATATTGATTGTATGATGTGAAATTGTTGTGCAGGTTAATGAAAAACTCAATTAATTTCTTTAACAATCTTCTGAGTACGTATATCAATTGCTCAAGTGATGGAAATTGCTTGCAATCTTTTTGAAATCATTTGGGAAATAAAGAAAGAATCAGCTGTCATCGATGGTATCACTTAAATATTCGATGTGAAGAAAATATTCATTTGGCAAGTAAAAAGATTTAGATATTGTGTCATGGTGCGGTGAATTACAATCATATTCATTTCAGTTTTATGACAACACAAACACGCTGGAGAATTTTATGCTTTAATTGGATTTTATATCGAATTTATTCCCTTGATAGGAAATTTTGTATTGATTACAGGGGAAAACGATTTTTTAGTGGCAACATTTCTTCGTCTTAGATCACTTTTCAAGTAACTCATACAACATCAATTATGTTGTTTAAATTTTTAATGATTTTTTTTTTAAGCTAGTATCGATCGATATAATTTATAATATCTATAGATAATAATTTCGAAAATTTATTGAGTTGCTCAAATTACGTTTTACTGCATATCTCAAAACGTCTAAGGTAAACAAGTAAAGCAATTTTAGAATTAGTTATTCTTTAATGATTCCAAATTTATTCAGAACTAAATCAATTCTACTGGTGTATGATATGGGGCTTTATGGATAACATAAATATAATATCCATCTAAATTGTAAATTTTTAGTTTCATTACAAGCTCTTCATGTGTATTAAAAAATTGTTGATTAAAATAAAATGTCCAAAAATGGCATATTTAAGTATTCTCTATTTTTCTATATTGAAAACTATTTCGGAAATAATTAGAATAAAAAAATAAAAAAAATTGAAAAATATTTTCATTGCATCGAACAGTATGCTGAATATTAGGATCTTTGTCTTTTATTTTAATACAACGACAATATGATTGCCGTAAAAGAAGACTAAATTGAAAGCAGAAAGGATTCGATGTGTGTGCTTGATTGTGTTAGTTGTTCCATCGATAGGAATTCTATAATTGCATCGTTCGTAAATGTTATCGCTCATCTTCAAGCATGTTTTCATACAATTTTACTTTAAAATTAAATAACTTAGTCCATTTTGGAATTTGTATATAAGAAATGGTTTCGGCATTCGATACGCCTTCGTTCGTTCGTTCGTTCGTTCGTTTTTTTATTATTATTATTGGATATTCTTTTTGGAATTTCGTTGTCTGGATCGAATAATTGTTGCGTTATACGTGCTGTGGTATCTTGAGTTGGTAAGTAAATATTTTCAAGATAAACGAATGAAAGATTATGTGCGAAGCCAAGGAGTTTTACTTGAAACCAATTTAAGTAAACGGTATACCGCAGCTCAAACTCATCACCTCGATACAAGTGAACTGAATCACAACAACAGTCGAGGCATTCATTCAACAGCATCAATAAACGATTAAATTTGTTTTAGAACTCGTTACAGTGTATAACCGTGCATTCCAATACAGACTGAACAAACCGATATTTTCTTCCGCATTTGTGTGTGTGTGTGTGTGTGTGTGTGTGTGTGTGTGTGTGTGTATACCAATCCTTAATATCATAAGCATTTGATAATATTGGCGAAAGCACCATTTACACAAAGATGGCATTTGACGGTGCCGCATTCCACATCATATTTCTTTTTTAATAAAATACTTTTTGTTCGTGCCTTTCAATTTCAGATATTTTCAACAAAAGTCCCGGATAACGGGGGAAAAATAGTCGATAAACATTTTTTTTTCTTTTTTTTTTTTGTTTCACATCGAGAATATTCTTGTGCCACACCATACAACAATAATTTTATTGGGATTTATCATCTATTTCATCGTACAAGATGTTTGGTATTTAAAAAATTATTCGCAAATACTTTGAAGAAGTGAACAAAAAAAAAGGGAAACAAATTTCCATAGAATAATACTTTACAAGATATTTGTCGATGGTTGAAAAATTCCGATAATTTGAGACTGGTTACTGGCGACTGATGTACGCTATAACACCAACAACAATAATATTATGCTTTCATCCATCCATCCATCCATAATTTTCTATTGTTTTTATATTTTGCAATTTTTGTGTGAAAACGTTGAGTGAAACTTTCATGCAGTTTTTTTTTTGTTACTATTTTGTTTCTGACTGGTGCGACTGCTGCTGATGATGTTTGCTTGTCGACACATAATCATTATCATCGATGCCTTTTCCGCTTTTTGATAGTCTTTTATTCATATGCAAATACAAATCCATTATAATACCTCTGTTTTTACAGGATTATCATTTTTTTTTATTGATTTTCATTGTCATCCCATTTCGTTTCTATTTCAGAAAAAAAAGTATCTGTATGATATCGATTGCAAAATTGAAAAGAATGCTATTTTGAACTGTATCAACAATTTTGGGATATTTAAATAATTGCATGAACACATATTTTGATTATCGACAGAACGAAATTTTTTTTTTTTTCATTTGTTTTCGATCACAGTGATTTACGAAAAATAATTCTAGAAAACTACAATTTGTTTATATATATATAGAATATGTGTTTATTCCTGGATTAACCAGACAAAAATTTTTTAAATTGAAATCATATTACTAAAAATAAAGTAATGTGAATGGACAATTATTATCAAACAAATATCATCTCTCAAAGATTTCTGAATTTCCGTAAATACGATAAGTTTGACAATGGTAAGCGTAAGAAAAAAAATCATCTTTCGATGTTCTAGATGCGAATCACAAGTAATTAGGAAATAAAATGTTGACCGGTAACAAATTCATTGAATGCAATATTGTCTACGTTTAACAGCAGCAACAGCAACATCAGCAGTTGGTTAAGTATAGCGATGCAATCCGAATATTGCCGATGGCGACGCAATTCACATGGCATGTTTGTTATCATTGGTGGTGACAGTCGAACTAATCGCAGCCAATATATTTTAACGTGCTGCATACAGTCCCATAAAATGGTTTTCCATCTTTATGCTGCCGACCCAGCAAATGTTCATATTTCAAGAGAAATGAACGAATAAAAAAAAAAATCGCAAACAAATATAATGCTGAAATATAGCGAGCAAAATAAAACTGGAAAAGAGAAAAAGAAAAAAATTTAAAACTATCACAAACAGACATGTTCGAATGCGGCGCAATGACACCGGCATGTTTATTGATTCGAAATTAATTTAAATTGAATTGAGAAAGTCAAGGGGAATGTGAAATTCGTATCTTGTTTATCGAACAAACGCTTGAATCATGTAAATCAACGTCCACTATATGAAAGAAAGAAAAAAAAAAAAAAAAATGGAAGCATCAATTGAACAACAGAATGCTTTTGTACAATTTGCAAATGAATGCCATCCCATGTCCGCGTGGCAAGTATTTCAAAGCTCTTTTTTCGCGATGTCAAGCAAATTTCCATTTGTTGTCTGTTCGACCCATCGATTTCTGGCATTCAAATGGATGCATATTATTCATCTGTTGTTATTTTCATTTTCTTTCCTTATAATTCTCGATTGAAGGAGAGTTAAGTTTTACGTTTATGTCATGAAGTTTTGAAATACTCAAAAATTGAAATGTGAATCAAACTGAGTAAAGAAAAATTACATAAAAAAAATGCATGAACAATTGTCATTCTTTTGAGAATATGTTCATAAAAACAGTTGTTCAAATCATTTGAAAAATGTTTTTAGATTAATTAGGAGAAAATTGGTCTATTTATGATTCAAGATAGAATGAATTGCATTTTTGTAACTGTTGAGGCTCTAAAGCATTATTTTTTGAGAAACTAAAATTGCCACTGCATATTTCGTATAAAATGTAGCATCTTTGGTGTTTCATCGGCCAATCTATATAGTAGTAAGATAATAAATTTAAAGAAAAATTGAGCAATGGAAGTTAAAATGACATAATAAAAAAGTACCACAAGCTTAAATCTCAAAACAACATACTACGAGGTATATTTGATATACCAAATATCCGAATGAAGATTATCCGATGGATATAAATAGAATTTTGTTTTTGTATATTTTTCATAACGCCTCACATTTCTTAAGAATGACTTTCATGCTTGTACAACAACATAAAAACCATTTGACTTGATACTCTCCTTCAACTTTATGTCACTGAATTGGAAAAAAAAAAAAAAAAAAGAAAAAAAAAAGAAAAAAAAAAAAGAAAAAAAAAAGAAAGAAAAAAATAGACGATCCTTGAGAAAACAAAATTGGCTGTGGGGTGTGATTTTTAGTGAACACTGTATACAATGTAAGCAACGAGAGTAAAAATAACGAACGATAGATGAAAAGTGATAGCCAGGGAAAAAAAAGGTCAACTCTTTGTAATAATCACAGAAAACGTTTTATAGTCGTCTTGGGAAAAAAGACGAATGATTGCAATAACTTCACAATTGTTGGAATCAATAAATAATGTTTGCTTTTTTACTCCCTCGTTGCCTCCTTCGATTCGTATCGGTAGCTCTAGTTGCCACATCGTTGATGTTTTCTTTGGTCGATTTCGGTAAAAATGACAACGAAAAAGAAGAAGAAGAAGAAGAAAAAAACGCATTAAATTGCTTTGGTACCGAATCGAAACGAATGAAAATGAACATATGATTATTGCTAGTTTCCCCATTCTCTCTTAAAATTGGTTGGTATTCGTATCGATTTTGCCAATGTTTGTGTCATCCGGCGTTTGGCATTTCAAGAAATTGTTTTTCTTTGGATTTGTAATGATGTTTGTGTGTGTGTGTGTGTGTGTGTGTGTGTGTTGTTATTTTTTTTTCTTTTTTTTTTTTGTTATTTTCGTTTGTGGATCATCTTTGCATCACCAAGTGTGTAAATTACAAATAGAAACTTGATATTCGCACATCTATGCATGTAAGCAATTCCAATTTGTTTGCGGGCCATAATAAGAATGACGAACCCCATTGGGTTAGTTTAATTCTCTTTAATATTTTAAATCACATCGAATTACGATTATTCTGTATGCGCCGTTTCGATTTCACTGAAATCTTCTATATTGTATTATACACGCATGTAGCAATAGTATATTGCTATAATGCTGCATTTCGATGCCCGATTTTCAGATGTGGTACTGTTTAATTTACAACACTAAAAGCAGATTTTAATATTGCCTTTTGCAAACGAAAACACAATTAAAATTGAATTTTTCACTTTTCTTGCCACCTAAAAACCATGCACACTTGTTCTTTGCAACAATTACCCATTTCTTTGGGCTGTTGAATAAGGAACACTCTCATTTTTCATACACACTCATATTTAAATTGCTACACATTTTTGGCATACGTATTAAATAATGTTCTGATGGTTCTTGGTTTTCATAACCAGAAAGCAGCTATATAGGTTTTATATTCCATTTGGATATTTTGTTTGCATTTAAACCATTTGCCAACGACGTGTAGTTGCACATGAACAGACAATTCAAGCATAGACCATTTCACCACTCAAATGTTAGACCAATTTTAGAGTTTGTAATTATAAAATAATTGTGTGCAACATATTCATTCATTGGTTTACAGTTTTTCCACATTGCTATTTTCCAACATTTATTATCCTTCATATATAACGCGTTTTATCCACATTTCACATTGTCTGATAGTTTGATTCAAAGCATCAGCATATTTATATATGCACGAAAAACTATTCTCAACACATTCGTCAGCCTTCTAGTGGCGTAGCCATTTCGTAGTTTATTGTCACTGCAAATGTAACAAAAACATTGTTTTGTTGCTTTGTATTTTGGTTTGTTTGTGTTTTGTGTGTTTTATAAGCCAGAATTTCATGCATATAAACATTTATTCAAGATTTTTTTTTTTATGTTTTTAGTGTTTTCAGTTTTTTTTCCGTTTTGTTTTAAAACAAATACATAAATTTTTATTCAAACCCAATAAACATTTTAGTATAATTTTGCATATTTAAATAAATTATTTTTTTTAGTTTTTCTAATTTTGAAATTGACATCAATCAAATTAAATTCGTACTGATCAAATGGAAACTGAATCGTATTCATCCAAATTTCAATGTAATTAAATACACAATTATTGTGAATATTTGTAATGGAAAATGTTGATTACATCCAATGTCAATATTTGATAAGAGCAAAAAGCGTTTTTGCTAATAAACAAAATGTCAAACAATATTTTAACTTTTTTTTTTTGGTCAATTTTAAATTGGGATTCAATTATTTCAATATTCTAACGAAAACGAAACAAAACAAAAAAAAATGTAGGTTGGGAGAGTGTAAATCGCTTTAAATTTTAAATTTATCAATTCATACTTATTTGAAATGAAAATCCGCTGGTGTTATATTCCTCCGATGGCAATGAATATAGAAGCCAAGAAGAGCTGATTCCCTCTGTGCGATGCACACAGTCATACTGGTAATATACATTAACTGCTCCGATTCGCAGTGAAACGGAATACAAAACTCAAGCGAAACAAACCGAATGCAATTTCAAAATGGGATATTTATCTTCCCGAAAAATAATTGTGTGTGTTGGGCGAAAATAAATGAATTGTTTGAAAGAGAAATATTAAACTGACTAGTCAAATTAAATGAAATTATAAATTATGTTTTAATATACACAGTTAGAATGCTGCGCTCCCATATTGGCGGATACAAATTGCGTTGACATATACTATATATGTATATATTCGTCTTTTTGTCTCTCCAAGTGCCATTCATTTTATTTTATTTCACACAATTTTCGCAAATATTGGAATAATTTTTCATTTGCCAGCTCACCCAATAATTCATTGAAATGAATTTGATTCAATTGTTTCATTTGATGATCACATTAAAGAAAAATAATGCTAAAAGAATTTCAGACTAAGGCTGGAAAAAGTGTTAAACTTCTTTATATTCGAATTTCTAATAGAAATTCAATTTTTGCCTTTTTTTCAGACGCATCTAATTATTATCGTACTTGATGTACGAGGCATTGAGCTTCGCAGTTCGCCAAAACTTGTCAATGTTGCAATGGGCTAATGGAACAAAACCAAATACAGGAAACACCGGTTCAAAATAATTTGAATAATAATACAAAATGGGTATGAATAGAGAGGAAGAGAGAGATTCAGAGAGAGAGAGAGAAGGAGAGAGAGAGAAGGAGAGAGAGAGAGAGAGAGAGAGAGAGAGAGAGAGAGAGAGAGAGAGAGAGAGAGAGAGAAAAAGAGGGAAAGAGAGAGAGAGAGAGAGAGAGAGAGAGAGAGAGAGAGAGAGAGAGAGCGAGGGGGGGAGAGAAAGAAGAAAAAAAAAAGAATATCTTAGCCTGTCACCGATGCCGAAATGTACACAAAGTGGCTCAAGTGTAATTTTTCACGCGTTGGTTTCACGTTGTCATATTACAGTTTGAATAAACAAACCGACTGGGTTTTTACATTATTTTGAGTCTTTGCCAATCCATCATTGAACAACATAGAGAACAACAACGGTTGCGGCTGGTTCGCTTTAAATACACCTTACTTCTGTTTTCAAGCAGGTTGTACAGCCTTTTTATTATGTTTGCCCTCATCAACTGTACACTGTGTTCGATAAATTTGGTGTCACTCAAATTGTCACCGAAGCTCATCACTATGCGCCTGTTTCATGTTGTTTGACTTTTGAATTTTGGAACCATCTTTACAAGTAAATTTTCCTCCCAAGAAAAAAAAAATTATCTATTTGGTTTATTTAGAAGCATTTTGTCCCATTCCATCATTCTTGTTGTCCTCTTCTTTTACAAAACATTCAGTCTTTCCCATTATTTTCTCTCGCTTATTTTCCACTTTTGCACTGCGAGACGTCAGAGTGAAGCTGAAAGGAAAAAAAAACATATTTTTTAAAGTCATATCGGAAACTGGCAACGAACAAGCACAGAGAAGAGAGAAGAAAAAAAAAAAACTTTGCCGAAGAACTTTTTAACAAGTTGTAAAATTGAAATTACTGTTGACACTTGCTTTTTTCGAGCAGGCAACGACGAATGTTCGAAATAACAGAAAAAATGGAAATAAGATTATGTGTGTGTATACGAGACGAAACGAGGCGAAGTTTGTTTTTTTTTTTTTTTTTTTTTTTTTTGTATATATTTTTCTCGTTTTTACAAACTGCTTATTTCGCCTGTTCCGTTTACGTCATTTTGCATTGTTCACTTCGTCTCTCCCTTTCCTATATAAATTCGCACATTTTCGATGTCATTTTATTAGAACTAACCGAAAAAAAAGCGTATTGATTACATCGAATCGGTTTATTTATGGAATGAAAGAAATTCGCTTTATACAGCTAAATGGTGATGATAGGCAGGAATTGAAGACATATCAAGATGTTGCTTTTTTATCGATAAACCTACTAGACTTATTGCTAAAACAATCATTTAAATTGGTAATCAAATTTATGAACAAATAAAATTGTAAAAAAAAAATGCGAAATCTTTTCGAATTACAGGCATTTGATGGAAAATCATTACCAGTGTACATGTTGAGCTCTACTTGAATATTAGCAGCTACAATTTACATTGGAAAATGAGATTTTATGTTGAAAAATGAGTTGGGAAATTTCAATGAGTTTGACAAAAAGATTTCGTTTTTCAAAATTCAAAAATTATTATTTTGGCACATTCGTCCTTGCAAAGTCTGAAAGTTACGAAGAATATTCTGTGCATTCATAATAAAATGCTGACAATCCCAGGTCATTATTAAGTTGAATGTGTTTTTCTGATAAGGTCAATTGAATCAACGACTAAACTAAACTATTTATAACATTTACTAGGTTCATTGAAGGGTTCATATTCAATACACATTTATTTCATCGATATGTAAATTTGCATAATTTATAAGATTTACAGAGTCCATAAAACAACAGTTTAAACATCAGTTGTCATCGCACAAAAACTTATTTCAAGTATTTTATCTTTGGTTGTGTTGACAATGTGCACCAAAGAACATTTCTAAAGATAAAAACTTGACGATTCAAGATAAGCAAGCACAACTCGTCAAAGTTGCCGTTTGTGAAGTATTTGTGTTAATTTAAACTAACATTATTGATTATCGAACAAATGCTATGAATGAAGCAACAACTGAAACAAAATACTGTCAAAATATGCAGTGTGCATATTGTATTCAAATGAAAGAAAAAAGAAAAAAAACACAAAAAAAAACATAAGCATTTGTACACGTTCGCGAAAATGAAGAGAAAAAAAAAACATTGGACAAAATTTATCAATCGAAAGCATAGCAATATAGCTAAATGAACCTATCCATTACTTATCGAACCATTTTGCCTTGTTCGTTGACATGGAAGATGAAAAAGAATATGCTCGAACAGTCGGTAACAAATACCAATGCGCCAAACGTTTTTAGTCGTTTTTTTTTCATTTTGCAATTAGAGTCGAAAAAAAAGAAGACAGCACGAACATCGAATGAGCAATAGATTTTTAAGCACAACTGACTTGGCTTTCTCTCTCTCTCTCTCTATCTCTCTCTCTTCCTCTCTCAATCTCTTTCTGTCTCGAGTTGTTTTGCTTTCAGACACTGGCAAAAGGCAGAAGAAATGGAATGAAATACAAAAACAGACAATAATTTAACAAGTAGAAAAAGTTGAACTAAATTTTAAAACGTGAATGGAATGACTAAAAATTGTTCGTTCTGTAACTTGGATTCTTGTTAATTTCGGTAGTGTGTCGGTTCTTTTTGCACTCTTCGTTCGCGGGTTTCGTCAGTTTTCATTGTTTTTTCTGTCACGTGCAACTTCAAGATGGGTAATTTCCTATTCTACTTGTAACTTTCAGCACTTCTTCATTTGTTTGTTGTCATTTTTTTTTTTTTTTTTTTTTTGTTTTCTTTTTTTCATCTGAAAATTTTCAAAGAAAACTCATCTTCGCAACCAGCACTCCCAATCAACGGTATTATGTCTTATGTTGAAATTAATAAACTGATTTTCGTGATAATTTACTATATCCGATGAAAAACTTCATATTCATTTTATGTTTGCAGTTTTAGTTTTTTTCATTTGAAGCAAATAAATAACGAAGATAATCAAAATTGATTTCGAAACCAAAGCGTTTCTTACATGCTTGTTAATTTAATTCAATTTATATCAATGATATTAATGAATTACAATGAATTAGTTCATTATGTAACACTTTGAAATAATATCATTGGTTTTTGAGGTTGTATAATTTTTCATTCTTTGTTCAATTGACAATTGACAATTGACTTTAAACTTTTCAATTAATTTCGGTCATTCAGATTTCTTGAATATGACTTTGAGTTTTTCCATTTGATGGTTCATTAAATAGCGACCAAAGAAATTGTTTGAATGACTTGACATGCAAAATAGGAAGTGTCACCAAAAGAAAATAAGAGAGAGAGAGAGAGAGAGAGAGAGAGAGAGAGAGAGAGAGAGAGAGAGAGAGAGAGAGAGAGAGAGGGAGAGAGATAGGGTGATTTTTCGTAGCAATTGTAAAAGTTTTGAATCTTGAAAATCAATGACATTCTCATCGTTTCTCTTGACACTAACTTGAAAAGTTTTGCAAGCGTATGACAGTCTTAACATTGTAACCGTCTTTGTGTCTAGTTTTCACTGACAAAATCATTCGAAGGTGAAACATCAGAGTCTATATAGAAAACGAAAAGGTGATTTGACTTGAACAAATGTAATGGATACTTTTGAAATCCGAAAGACAGTTTGGAACATCTCTTTAGTTTCAACGGATATAGAAAAAAAAAATATTGACAAAAACTTTGCATATTAGTCGGAAAACTTTCAAGAAATTTCATTTTACGCTTCTTGGGTTTGAGTTTAATAGATAGACTACAGCCTGATGACATGAATCGGAAATTCCATATTAAATCGAATAGATTCCATTTAACCATTTGGCAGTAGACTTGAAGTAACATACACATACAATCGATGCCAGTTGAAAGGATTCAAAACTTTGTGAAAATATATCGAATCGGTCGTTGTTTTTAGCGGGAAAAATAAATTGATTTCTTGGTGGAAAATCACTTATATGTATTATTTGATTTTTCCATAAAATCCAAAAACATTCTTCAATTGACAGCATCTAGTTTTGTCACATTTTTTGTTTTTTTTTTTCCAAAAAAAGGGGAAAATCAATCGACTGCAGAAAGAGTCTTTGTAGTCAACTTTTCGCCCATAGATTCACAAAAGTAAGCTAAATGCAGTTTTACACCCGATTTAAAATGGATAAAATATCGATAACAAGAGCATAAGCATACATTGATGATGCGGCAGATAAAGGAACACAATGAAAACGGTTCGATTTCGATTGTATCTTGTAACATTTCTTTGTTGATTTCATAGTGCTTTTATGTCTGCTCATTTTTTTTGCTGATATTCAAACAGATTCAAGGTTTTATTTTACTTATGCACCACGAAAATTCCCAATGGAAACACGAAACGGTACTTTTCCTATTTGTGAATGTATTTTGAGGCGAAAGAAAAATACCCAGAAATTTGTGTTCCATTGTGTGTGGATGGTCATTAAGCATAACTTGGCTTAACTGTGAATTCAAGTAGTTCAAAAGCTAAAAAGGAAATTGCATGACGATAGACGCTTCAACGGTATTCATTTTCTGATTGAGCTTCTTAAACATATCCATAGATATGTATTATATAATACATTTCGAAGAAACGCAGTCAGATAGCAAATAAAATGAAACGGAAAGCATGAACTGAATCAAAATTGACGAGAAAGCAATAGGAAAACATATTTGAACGTTACATGTAATAAAATCAGCTCTCCATCAGACCAACGCCATACTTGGTTTACTTGAATTTTTATGTATTTGAATGCACTCTTAATCAAAACCAAAAAGCAACAATAAATAAAAACGAACATAAACGAAACAGAAACAAATCGGTACTTTAAAGCGAAATTTTTTATGGTTGCAACACCATTTTCATTCCGGACGCAATTCCAAATGTTTGTTATGCACTGAAAACGAACATACACACACACATAGAAGAGAGAGAGAGAGAGAGAGAGAGAGAGAGAGAGAGAGAGAGAGAGAAAAAAATGAGAACCAAATAGTTAAAACAAACACAGCAACTATTCGGAATGAAACTACGAATCGAAGTGTATGTTGCATGCGTTTTCCATTCACAGCCATTAAACTTAAAAAAGGAAATAATTCATCAGTGTAAAAAGAAATGGTAATGTTACTATGAAGAAATTTACTATGTAACCATTGGCAATAAACCAAACTGCTCAGCAGAGAAGCTGAATTTGCTAGTTTTCCAATCGAAAAAAAATGTGATATTTGACATTGTTTTTTTTTTTTTTTTTTGGAGAGGGGGTAGGCAAAATTATTGCTTGATCAATGATTCATGATAATCATGAGACAGCAAATTCAAAGGAATTCATCATTTGAAATTATTCAAAAATAGCGAAAATGATTATTTGTTTGAGGAAATTGATTCCTTGTTGTTGTTGTTGGAAATTGATTCTCACAATGAAAACCTGTCAAAATTGCCTTAGGCCATATATTTGATTAGTCAGCAGCTCTTTTGAAACTTGAATTAAAAACTTCAACAAACATTTTAACACGAAACGATTAAAAACAAACCAAAACTAAACCAATAAAATCTTGCCCATAAAATTCGTGCAGCAAATGACCGATGCAACTGACATAAATAGAAAAAAAAAGCACTTTCATCTTGACTCAATAAATCTTATATGGGAAAGCGAGTATTTTATCCATTTACAACATTTGATTCCAATTTAGATACATTTCCGTATCGTGCAAAATTTCGACATGAATGTTTTATTATAGCATCTACTAAAAGCCAAATCTTGTATCCTCCTTTCATCAAATCTGTTAGTTGTTGGTAATTGATCTTGTTAAACAGAAACTTCATTCATCTGATAGTATGATTTTAGAGTTTTGTCTTGTGGCATATGATTTAAAAATGATAAAAACAAATCATTTTTCAAGAATATAAATCTTAAAATGAGTCATTTGTTCGGTGAGTATTTAATATATATAAATATGCAAGCATTAATTTGTCAACCAGATGAACAAAGATTCAAAGTTATTGTATTTGTGTAATATGGTCATCACTTTAATTATACCAGAAATAGTGATAATGCGCTTGAGCAAATATTAAAGTAAAGATTCAACATATAATCATGATGAAAATATGATGAACTATAAGTCAAAGGGATTTTGCGTACATTAAAAACCGTACACATTGTACTGAAATGTCATAAAATGGAATGAAAATCATACAATAGATAAATACGGAAACTTATCACAGAAACAGCGCTTGAACGATGTGTTCGCCGACGGTGGTGGTGGTGGTGGTGATGGTGATGGTGGTGTTGACCTCCACTTGTATTGTGGGCCGTTGGTCAAAAATGGTATAGCACAAATACAAATGTCAGAAAAGCAACCGATCTACCTCGAAAAATGTGGAAAATAGCGGCAATAACAGCTGTAATGGTATATCATGGGTTGGATTTTACATTGCGAATAGTTTGCTACGTTTTTCGTTTATGGTCTTTTTGTTGTTTTTCTCATTGCATATTGTATGTGCATGTGCATATTGTTAGGATTGTTGTAGCAATATACTACATAATAGAAATAATGTTAACCGCTCTTTGTAATCATTGCATACAGTGATGAAAGAACCTATTTGAACTGAACACTTTTCTCTCGTTCACATTTCGGTACTGTTCGTCTATTATTCGAACATTTCCTCCAGAAATGTTCAGTTTTTTGAGGCAGAGTACTCACATTATTTTTTTTTCTCTTGTTTATGTAGAATAGAGACTGGCTTAAACGATGCTACTAGACTTTATGACCTGTGACACTTTACTCATGAATACAGTGATATTCATGAAATGCATTTAAACAATGTGCAACATTTGATCATATGTGTACGATTTGTTTTCGTATAAAAGAATTAACCGAATTATGGTTGAGTGCACATTTTGTTAAAATTTGTGCAATTCCTTCATGCGAACTACGCATTTTCACAAATGAAAGAAACTTTCACCCGCATTTAGATGAAAATCATTTACGTCACACACACACACACTCACACACACATACAATGTCTACAAAAGGATGTACGTGCAATTGGTGCACGTAACAAAATTATGTAAGTAATTTGCTTCTTATTATTTCTTTTTAAATAAAATATAAAGCATAACTTTTTGCATGACCCAGTAAATCAATACGAATGATTTTTCTTTAATTCTCTCGCTTTTATTTTTGCTAAAAGCGAAAATTCAACGCCCTAAAATTCAACTGAAAATAAGTCGAGAAAAGTGATCTTTTTCTTTTTTACTTTAATAGACTAGCCTAATTTTACAGTCTTAATGTTATACATCTTTTGCTAAGCAGAACGATGAAAAAAAAAAAATATAATCTCAAAGTGCGAAACATCCGACACAATCAAGGTATATATAAAAGAATCAAAAACAATGAAGTGAAACTTTTTAAATTATAATTTCAATATTTAAAGAGTTAGGATATTGTGTCTTTATTAGATTTTGGCGTGGGGTATCAAGAATAAAAAGATGAAAGAAATGACAAACTGGCAAAGTCATACAAATTGACGTTGTATTTCATAGAGAATGTGATGGCACTTTGTTGCTCAAGGGTCGCGTTGTCGTTTTGTTACTTTTTTATTTTTTGTATTTTCTTTTGCACGGCGCATATTATACGGTTTGAGCGCGATACAACTTCGATTCCATTGCTACACATACTATTAGACAATGTGTAAATATGTATAATATGGTTTTATTAGCTTTTTTTTTTAACGCATAAAGTTTTCTCAAATTGTGCATGATATTGAAAAAGTTTTCCAAAAGTATTCCAGGCTAAAGGAAAGCGAGATAGAGAGAGAGTGAGGGACAGAGAGAATAAAAAAGGAACAAGCGAACATGTATAATGGGTTTTTCTTTGTTTGCATACGTTTCATACATATTTTTTGGAGACGTAACTCTTTTTACTAGCCATTTTATATACAATACAATTACAATTTCACTCGTGAGACCCTGTAAATGCTAAACTGGTTTCATTTTATATGCGCTTCTTATATTTTTTTTTCTATAAAGCATCCGCATATTTTATATTCGAAAAAGGTTCTTTAAGTTCTACAATGTTTTTTGTAAGTGAATATAAGTTTTCATGTATTCAAATGTTATAATATTTTAATATTTTCAATTGAGCAGCGTTGCTAGAGATGCAACAAAATGTTTGAAATTGTCACGAAAAAGAAAATTTCTATAGTAAATTAGAACTGGAATAATTTTTAAATTCATTGAAAATCGAATATTCTAATGCGATGACCACATTTTGAGAATTTTATCGTCTAACAAAGAGTTTTGGACTTTGTCTCTTTTTCTCTTTCTCTCTTTCTCTCTCGCTCTATCTCTCTCTCTCTCTCTCTCTCTCTTTCCATAATGTATGCAATCAATATTTTTTAACTATTGTATGAGACATCGATTGTTCCATTATTTATGCATTACATACCGCTTTAGAGATGATTTCTGGACTAAAACTTTAGCTGGTGGCAAATTTTGTGTCATGACACGCGCTTGTCTCCTTATCCTTTTATTTCAATGTCGAGAGCAAACAATGTTAAACGTACTTTCAAAATTCTTGCTGTCCATATGCACTTTCTCTCTCTCTGACTGCTCTGGTCTACTTGCTGCACTGACAGACATGTCATTGTGAATGTGATCTTCAGGAATGGTTAGTTCTGTTTCTGAAGCTGTTCGGTGCACGTTTGTATAAAAAATTAATGCTGGCAACAACTTTGCGATAAGGCACGTTTCTAATAAGTGGGTGTTTGGCGTTTTCTTTTTTTTTTTGTTTTTTTCCATCTGCTCAGCTGCTTTACTTTCTATACGATAGTCAGATTTGTTTGTTTCAACTGTTAGAGCCGTTGTTTTCGGTACTTTATTTTCGATGTACTTTTTTCTTTCTCTCAACAATATTCATTTTTGTCTGGTTGGCTTTATATTGGATGTTGCATAAGATAGCCACCGATGAGAATCATTTTCAAAAGCGAAATTTTCATAGTAACTTATATTTATTCTATGTGCATGTTATGCATAGCATGCATCAATTTTTCACTTTTTCATAACACAAAAAAAAAAAAATGCGTTCGAATGTTGTTAGTCAAAATGGTATGATTTTCACGTGAGAAATACATATAGCGATTTTGTGACAAATTCAATGTTTGAATGTTATCTTTTTAAGTAGAAGAAGAAGAAGAAAAAAAAAAGTTCGTGACTAGCCCAAAAGGAAAATTCTGCCATTTTTCTGTCCAATAAAATTTCACAATCAATACGAATAAGAACAAAAAGCGTACATATCAAAGGTGGCACATTATATGTGAAGGCGTAAAGCATTGACATTGAGTACGTGCTTCGATTCACAGATACATTTTTAGGAATGTTACGCGAAATTTTTGGCACAAAAACTGACAATGAAACCAATTCATCTTATGCGCATATCATGCAAAGAACTCTGCTTACTAATATTTAATCGCAATTTTTTTTTTTTTTTGGATTTGTTCAGTTTCAATGTTTCAGTTTTTCTTATGTTCATCATTTTTGGTATAATTTGGCAAACCAGCACACAAGTTTTCGCATTAAGCTGATTCAACAAGCTAATTTTATTGAATAGTCGATATATTCTTCATATCAATTTTTAGAATTCGAATAACTGATCTCCATGTTTCATGTTGCAAATTGTTTTTTTCTTCTTTGTTTAATCGTCTTTGATTGGCAAACATCCAGTTTATCGAAAGAAAAAGCCAATTTTTACTCAATTTTTTTTTTTTTTTTTTAGGTTTTTGCCATCTTATTTAGTATTCAGCAGGCGATATTTGCCAAGTTATACAATATTTATGTAAAACGTGAACGAGATACAGTTTTGTACAGAAGTTGTTCACCCTTCCGCTTAGCTTTCATCAGATCCGCTTTTGGTAGCCTTGCGAAAGACAAATTACAAAAAAAAAAAAAAAGCAAATTGAATTTGAGCGCGCAGTGTTTTTTTTTCAGCCGAAAGTATCTTTTCATCATGGTTTCTACACCCTCGTTTTCAGTAATTGATTTCTTTTATTAGTCGAATTTTTTCTCACATTTCATTGAATGCGTAATATTTTGCTATATATAATACTACAGAATGATCGGTTCGATTACAATTGTTGATAAAGAATATTCAACGAATATTTCTTGGGTTTATTTTGTTTTTTCTTCAATGGAATAAAGATGAAATTTGAATAAATTATTGAAAAATTTGCGGCGACTGAATCAAAACTGATTTCAAACTGAACTGGATTTTATGAACACGTTTTTATCACTTTGAATGTGGGATTCTGATGAATAAAAGATAGTCAACAGTATCGATGTTCTCTTTCATTATTATTCTGAACAGAGACTGAATTTAACAATCAAAACAAAAGAAATTCAGTTCCATGTGAGATTTGTTTTTTTTTTTTTTTTTTTCGTTTGTAAAATCGTATCGATTCGCAATTCGATTTACAATGTTAGCTTTACAGTAAAACATCCGTTTTTGTGCAGTTGTTATTTTTTTTTTTTTTTTTTTTTTAGTTGTTTGCGGTTGGCTTGTATGGTGTTTAGAATAACCCATTGTATAAAGTGTATTACTAAATGCATCTTTCAGTGAGACATAACCTGATCAAATAATTACAAACAAAAGAAAACCATTCTTTCAATGATAATTATTTTGCACATCACAACTTTTATATGAAGCAACGAAAAAAAAAAAAAAAAAAAATGAGAAATGTTACTCCATTCAGTTATTTATGCGAGAACAATGAGTTTTACCTGCAAATAAGACTTCATTGTGTTTGTTGGCGTTACATTTTTCCTCTTGCCAAGTATTTGTTTACCGTTTTTACAGACAATCCACTTACAGTATTGTTATCCTAGCTACTACTTTCCATTTAAACTGCAGCCGCAGTCAGAGTGAAAAAAAAAGACAATCCAAAACAAAAGTTAAAATATGAAACGACAAAAAAGGCATAGATGTTATTCAGTCAAAAAAAACTTGCCTCGGTGTCACATCACATTACGTTTTATGTAATGGATAATAATATCGCGCGTTATGAACTTAGTTTTTTTCTTCGATTCAATTCCGTTGAATCCTTTGTAAATTAACAATGATGATTCTTCTAATGAATTTGCAATCATTCTGATTAAGAATAATATTGATCTGTAAAATTATGAAAAATTGCTTTTTGAGAAAACAATTTTTTATAATATTTTAATATGATTTTTTAAGTAGAAAAAATGTATGAACTTGAAATTCAATAGTTAATATAGCTAAAAATTGCTTCGAATGAATATATAAGCTAAAATTATATGCAAATGTATTTATAATTTTCTGCTTGTAGTTAAAAAGAACATAAGGACATTTTTTTTTTCACATAGTGCTAACTAAAATGATTCTGACGACCTTTTTTCTCTCCTAGAATTTAATATATTTTCTGTTCGTATGCAAAAAGATATTTTAATTTTAGGCTTCTCACAAAGTCATTTGTGTATTAATACACGTACCATTCTGTGTAAAATGCTTCTTTGGCTACACGAAAAAAAAAAAACTTGATAAAATAATTGTGCACTTCGACAATAAACCAGAAAAACGTTCAACAAAGGAAGCCATTATTTTAATGATAATTATTTTGTACTTCACCTCTTTTACAAAAGAAAAAAAAAAAGATATTCTATTCAATGATATATGAGAGAACAATGAGTTTTGCCTACAAATAATAATAACCATTATGCTTACAGCTCTTCCTCTTACCACTATTTACTTAACATTTAATACACATTTTTATTTGCGGTATTGTTATTCATAACTTACTACTTTCATATTAACCACAACATAGGAGTTAAAAATGATGAAAAAACAAACGATCTGAAACAAAAGTTGATTTGCGAGAACATACGATTCATATATGAAAATGATAACATATAATGAAAATACGCATAATTTTTTTTTTTTATTCAAAAACGCTAATGAATTCTAAATTTCTTCAAAATATTTTTTAGTTTGGAAATAATTATTGTTTTTCGATGTCTCTTTTCATTTTTTTTTTTTGCAACGAAATGTCCCAAACAAATGTTCAAATTCATTTCAAGTACTTATATAAATATAACGGTTATCACATAATATATTTATGTTTGTGTTAGTTTTTACTTCTCTTAATTAAATCTTTTGAATAGAAATTGTCTACTGAAAATTTGTGTTAGGATTTGAAAAACAGAGACTAAGCCTTTGTTCATTCATTTTATTTATTGGAAAGTATTTCATTATTTTCCATTTGAAATTACGGCGTATTTTTTTTTAATTAATTTTTTTGTTTTTTTCAAATATTCAAAATAATTGAATATTTTATCTAAAACATTTTCAACTTATTTCAATTTCTTATTTCCATCATTTGCTTTTATCAAGCATATTGTTTTTACATTTAAAAATTTGCGAACTATTATTAAACGTATCCATTTTATGCCTGTCAAATGTGCTCAGCTGTCAACAGTGACACAATGTGTTGGTTCAACACAAAAAACAAAAAACAAAAAATAACAAAGTTTTCAACTGTTTACAAATATAAGACAATCTAACATTGAAAATAACGTTGGATTTAGTAAAAACAAAAAAAAAAATGGAGAATTTAAAACCATTAAAACCGAGTCGCTTTTGTTCTATTCAATCATGTCAGAATTTTGTGGGCACTACCAATGAAAATTTTCGGTTTTTTAAGTAAGATTACAATATTATTTAGGCTCTATGTTTTGAATTCTGTTGCAATACGACTTTATAATCTCGTTTGTTTTAGGCCACCGATGGAAACACATCTGTTTCGTAAATGGAAGAATGCGATTGGAAAACATCAAGAAATTGGAAATATAAATTTTGTGTGTAATTTACACTTTGACGCCAAATCAATGGTTGAAATGAATGGAGAATTGTATTTGAAACATGGAACAGTACCAACTATTTTCACGAATGGCCATTGCAAAGAGTCGTAAGTAATCTGATATTTATTTTATTTTTTGCAAAATTTTTACATTTTTTCATCTTTTACTTCTACAGAGATATGCCAAATGAATGTGTACTTATCAAAACTGAATCTATTGATACTTCTATTGATGACAATAATTACACAGATCAAATTCAATTGGTTAACATAAATCAAATGTACGTGATGTGTGGATGAATTGTGAAGAATTATTCATCTTTTTAATTTTTAATTGATAATTAGTATATTACAATATATTTTCATATTTTTTTTTTTTTTTTTTTTTTTTAGAATGCAAAACACTCATATGAATAAGGATAAACCATCTGCAGATGTGAAAAATGACAAACTCGATTGCAATGGATGCCTTTCACGTGAAATTGAAATTCAAAAACATTTAGTCACAATTGATAATTTAAATTGTCGCTTAGAGCAGAGTAATAAATTAGTGAAATATTGGAAAGCGCTAGCGTTTCATTATAAAAATGGAACAGCAATATTACCACCAATCGCTTTAACAAATACGCAAAAATCAAAATCATTTTTGTTCAAAAAGAAAATTACGTCAACTGAAAACAATGTGAAATTGATTAATGCTGAAAAAAAACCAAATGAAAATGGAATTATACAAAGCCAACGACTTCCCAATCCTGAATTAATCTTTAAACGTAAATAATACGGAGGCTATAGAAAATCAATTCGAAAAGAAAACTTTGATATTTTTTACGCATTTCCAATGTCGCATTAGTAATGAAATTCATTGTAAAAATATACAAAGAATATCACAATGGCTTTTCGAATTGAAAGTCTATCGTCAATTTTTAGCCCAATTTACTCAAGTTCATAGAATTTTCCTTAATAATTACTATCAAATTACAGCATTCAAATGTGGGAAATGTAATGAGACTTTTGAACATTCACGTGAACTAGCATCTCATTTTGCACAGCACATATGGAGCACTGCAAATACGGAGCTCAAGAAACCAATTAATAATAATATCAGCTCAAAAAAAACTTTAAATCATATGCAACGTAAATATGAATGTTATCTTTGCAAAATTCAATTTAAATCCGAAATTAAAGTTAAAGAGCATTTCAAAATACACAATGACAATTCAAAATGTATTGTGTGCGGTAAAAAATTCAAAGATGAACAATTAGATACACATTTGTGCATACAACAAGAGTACATTTCTTGCGAATATTGCCCAAAACAATTCATTACGACTAAAAGCTTATTGGATCATTTGGAAAATGTTCATGAAAATAGTAAAATATATCGATGCACGAAATGTTATCAACATTTTCGAATGATATTTCTCAAAATGTTTCATCAACAATGCCACGTTAAAATCAATTCATACGTTTGTAAAATTTGCTCAAAAGTGTTTGCGCTCAAGAGCGCACTCAAAGATCATACTAAAACTCATTTAAATCATGATAATGATTGTAAGTAAAATGTATATTTAGCAAAATATTTTAAAAAAATTGTGAAATTTTTTTTTATTATTTGAATAATGATTTCTTTACAGCAATGACAAAACGATTTTTATGTGAATTATGTGGAAAAGAATTAGGTTCACAAAGTAGTCTTAAGCAACATCTAATTTCACATGGAGATCCAAAAATCAAATGCCCAGATTGTCCTCAATTTTTTTATACAAATAGCAATTTGAGGCGACACAGTGATATACATAGCGATACCAAATATTTTTGCTCCATTTGCTCATCGGAAGTATCATCAGCATATAATCTGCGATGTCATATGCGTAAGTGCATCAATTTATTAAGAGATATTTTAAGATCTTATGATTTTCAAACATTTAAATATATAATTTTTAAAATTATTTCAGGAAATATCCACGGCAGCCCAAAAGCAGATTTTGAATGTGAAATTTGTTCAAAAAAATTTAAATCAAAAAAGAATTTGGTCAATCACATGAGAACACACAGAAATGACAGAGGTAAATAATATAATTTACTTTTATTTGAAATTATTTTTTTTAATCATGTTCTGTCATACATTTCATTTTGTAGATTTTCAATGTCAATATTGCAGTAAAAATTATAAATATCGTGGTGACTTGAATACACATTTGAGAAAACATCTTGGAAAGAATATTTATAAGTGTAATCAGTGTCCAGACAATTTTCGCACACCTCTAGAACTTCAAAAACATTCCTTCATTCATTACAAAGAGCAGCAACTCCAACAACAACAAGTGATAACTACAAATAACCAATGAGATCTTATTATCATTAGACAATATGCTATTTTTTGAACATCAGTCATTGACCTGAATTGATCTAACCAAAAAATTCACAAATACATTTCCACAAACTTTTATTTTTATTTATTGAAAACAATTTAGACAAAAATTTGATTATACTTTATCAGTATAAAGTGTACATATGACTTTGATCCAAACACAATTTATAATAAATTAGAAAAGAAGCAGTTTATGTCGTCTGAATACTTTGTTAAGAAACAAATAAATGAAATTGATAAAGAAATCTCTCATTCAAATATTAGCATTATTGATCACTATTCTTCCAATCTAAACAATGTGATTAGAGTCAGCCGATTGAAAAGAAAAATACTATTTATGTGTAGCTGATATTTTAAATTATTATGATTATCACATTGAACTCTCTTATCCTTTATGTAGAAAAATAATTAACAATATGTCTTTCAGTATAATAATAATTAAATGGCAAAAAATGGTTTTCTCTCTGCAGTATTAGAACCAAAATATACGTTATGAAACTATGAAAATATCTAGTACCTTTTCCCATGATTTAATTCTATTTAAATTATCAACTCTTTAATATCTTCATCTAAAACAATATGAAACAAAAATATTGCAATTAGAAATCTACTGAAAACAGACTAACAGCATGACACTTTAAGTAAATTTTCATGCAATGAAGCCATGCATATATTTACGTGTGTGAGATAATCTATTATGATATCAATCTAAGTATAGATTTTGTGACATTTTACATACTTCGTATCGGAACAAATTTGACAGTGTGCAACAAAGTACAACAAAACAAAGACCGATTTTGGCTTTCATTTCCAAATAGTTTAAAATGTGGTTAATAAAAGTAATTTTTGTCATTACAATTATTTGCATTGCAAATTGCCAATTTAATAATGAAAATAAGGCTCGATATGACAATTATCGTCTATATTATGTGCAATTAAAAACTGAAAAACAAGTTAAAGTTTTTCAAGAAATTGAGGCTCGAAGTGATAGCTATATTTTTATTGGTCATGCTCGCAATCCGAATCAAAATTTAACCATATTGGTTGCTGCGCATAAAATAGCTGAACTCACGGATATAATGAGTGATAATGAAGTCGGATATGAAATACTGGTGAGTTAATTTTATAAAAAAAAAAAAATGAGAAAATGTGCAGTAAAGTGTGATTTTCATTTCTTTGTAAAGAATTATAATTTCCAAGCAAACATCGACGATGTAGATAGTAAAGTAAAACCAGCCGATACACCACCAAGAGATTTTGATTGGAAACATTATTATCATTTGAAAACGATTCATGCTTGGCTTGATCATTTGTGTGACAAATACAGTACAATAGTAAAATGCCTTAATATTGGAAAAAGCTATGAAGGGAATCCAATTAAAGGAGTGAAACTCTCATACAAAAGCAATAATACGGCAGTTTTTATTGAAGGCGGAATTCATGCAAGAGAATGGATCAGTCCGGCAACAGCGACATTCATCTTGAACCAATTATTAACTTCTGAAGAGAATGAAGTGAAAGACATTGCTCAGAACTTTGATTGGTATTTCTTTCCGGTGATAAATCCGGATGGCTATAGAGCAACATTTGAGAAAGATCGAATGTGGCGCAAAACAAGACAACCATTTGGCATATGCCGAGGCACTGATTTGAATCGTAATTGGGATAGTGCATGGAATAAAACTGGCTCCAGTCCCGATCCATGTGCATATGATTATGCTGGTCCACGCGTTTTCAGTGAGCCTGAAGCCGATGTGATTTCAAAGTATTTGGCAAGCATTGTTAAGCCAAATCGTATTCAAACATATATCAGTTTGCATTCCTATTCGCAATTACTTATGTTTCCTCATGGCTATACAAGTGAAAAGGTTCCAAACTATGATGATTTAAAAGCAATTGGAGAGAAAACCGTTGAAGCAATCAAAACCCGATATGGCACTATTTTCAAGTCTGGAAGTGTTTATGAAACTATTTATCCATCAGCAGGTTCAAGTCATGACTGGGCTTACACCGATTTAAATATACCAATTTCATTCACATTTGAATTACGTGGTCCACCAACTAGCACCGATATGTTTATTTTACCGGCCGAACAAATCGAAGTAAGAAAAATCGTTTTTATCATTCAATGTACTTCAATAAAAAACGTTCTGTGATTTTTAGCCTGTAGGTTTGGAAACTCTTGACGGTTTCGTAGCATTGTTGAAAGAAGCCAAAGCACGCGGCTATTATAATAATGAAAACATCATTGCAAACCAGAGCAGTTCTGGACAACGTCTTGAAAGTGAATCTTAACTCGTAAATTGTACAGATTATGCAAACTTTTTTCCCCTATTTAATGTTTTTTTTTTTCGTTGAAAAATTGAATTAAAAGAATCTATTTCAATTCTAATATACTGTCTATCCATGATTTGCTAATAAAGTTTTTTCTTTTTTTTTTCGAAATTCATCTTTTTCATGGTTTTGAACGCAACAAGCAGATGAACTGTAGGATAATCAGATGAAATGTACTGACGATTTCACGGAGACAGCTGGACAATTCAATGATTAGTTCAAATTTACATAGATTCCTATTGCTTTCAGATAAATTTAAATGAATAAATCAAATTGAAATGTTTTGAAAATCTATGTTGTTTTTTTCAATATTTTTCTGTTCTGAATGCATCGAAAAGAATTGTTTGAAAGTTGTAACAACTTATTGAATAAATAAATCCACTTTGACATCAAATTGACAGTATAGATGGCAACACGTGTGTCATACGATAACATTTATGACAATTCAAAAGTATTAACTTCTAGCACATTGCTTGTATATTTTTTTTAAAAATGGAATTAGATACTTTTCGGTTTTTTAAGTAAGATTACAATATTATTTAGGCTCTATGTTTTGGATTCTGTTGCAATACGACTTTATAATCTCGTTTGTCTTAGGTCACCGATGGAAACACATTTGTTTCATAAATGGAAAACATCAAGAAATTGAAAATATTAATTTTGTGTAATTTAGACTTTGACGCCAAATCAATGGTTGAAATGAATGGAGAATTGTATTTAAAACATGGAACAGTACCAACTTTTTTCACGAATGGCCTTTGCACAGAGTCGTAAGTAACCTGATATTTATTTTATTTTTGCAAAATCTTTACATTTTTTCATCTTTTACTTCTACAGAGATATGCCAACTGAATGTGTCCTTATCAAAACTGAATCTATTGATACTTCTATTGATGACAATAATTAGACAGATCAAATTTAACTGGTTAACATAGGTCAAATGTACGTGATGTGTGGATGAATTGTGAAGAATTATTCATCTTTTTAACAGCCCTCTTTTGGTAGATATAAATGCTAATCAGGCTACCATGACAGCTCCCACTCCATGTCTAGGTGAAAATCAAGGTACCTTTGGTTCAAGTTCACAACTCAACAGTCACACTAGCACTCCTAGTCCTCGCAGACAATCGCTCCCTTGATTTCTCAAAATATCCAATTGCACATTTTTGCTTCTTCAATTGCACATTTATTCCGTTTTCATTTTGTTTGCACTGTTTCAATTCACTAATTTAAATAAAATAATTTTGCAAATTTGAATTATTGGTTTATCATCTATATCGTCTGCTTATGAATATTTCTAAATCAGTCAAGTCTACATGATTATACAACGCACAATCCCTTTTTCAGCGGTTTTTTTTCTAAAAACTATGTATAAAAACCACGTGTCATGGTGAAATTGTCAAAATAACTGAATGAAACATTGAAAAATATCAATACTACAAGTTTAAAATCGATCTACAGGTCAATTATGAAAACGATAGCAACCTGTTCCTGGTCAAAACTTTACCAGGGATTTTTGTGAATGGAAGAAATGTATTTAAATTTATATATAAAGGTTAAAAAAAGAAAAAAAAAACAAAAAAATCAAAGAAATTTCAATGCAAACTGACCACCTCATTTGATGGAGAATTTCAATATCGTCTATGGGAAAAATGAATTTGATTTTGGCGCTAATTTATTCAGAGTGCTTTGATAGAAAGGAAATGTCAAGCTTGAAGCGCCATAATCTATGTGGTAAGAATACTAAAGATCGCAAGAATAAACGAGTGATGTCAGTTGTTAATGATGTCATAAACTGACATTTATGACATTACAAACTATAGTAGAAATACGCTCATTCAAGTTGTTTAATGAAAATCAGTTGTGATTATAAAATTATTTGATTAGATTAGATTCGTCGCATTTTGTATCTATGTGAGTTTATATATTTTTTTTTATTGATTAAGAGTGTACAACACATGCATAAGTTTATAACAACGTCGATCCAAATATACACTAATCAATACGTGTGTAATTATGGCGTGGGTTATATAGTCACCACAGTAAGAACGAATACTTGATCAAATATAATACGCTATACACAAACAACAATGGACTAGAACATGAAAAACGATGAAAGAAAAGATCAGATTGCAGTGATTGGAGCTGAGCCACCGCCGAAATGTTTCATACTGGATCCCGACTGCTGGGAAGAAATATTCGAATCAAGAACATGAAATCGGCACTGAATACATTTATCGCAGCACACCTATCGGAAAAAAAACTTGTCAACAAAATCATACCCAAATATAATGCTTATTCTACTTTCCACCAGATTTGTGACGATTTTTTTTGTCATTTGCTTATGTCTAAATACTTGTTATTGTTGTTGTTCATTTCATGGCCCTGATTCGAATGGTTGCTTTTACGTGATGTGTATGCAGTTGGTCAGACATGCACACGGTTGCAATCGATCGCTGGTCGATATTTTCAACAAAACTACAATGCTGAATGGAGTTATTTGGAACACGATGGAATTTTTATGAAAAATGAGGCAATAGATGACTTTAGTCAATACATTGAGAATATTGTTTTACGATTGGATGATTTCACTAGGTATGATGATATGAAAATTGTGCGTAACAAAAGATTGAAAAAAATGAATCTCGAAAGTGATTCATTAGACGCAGTGCAAATTGAATACATCAGAGGATCATTAACAGAGGTTGAAATGATTTGTATTCCACGGGTAGATGGTGCTATTGGCAATAAAATCAGTTTGTATGATGATTTTCTCAAGTTTTGCCCTGATTTGAAGCATCTTGAGATATATAATATAAAGAATGTTCAAAATGATTGGCTTCAACGTAAATATCCTAAACTTGAACACTTTGGTTATGGAATTGTGAGTGAAGTTACTGAAATCAATGAACTCAAGACATTTTTCAAATTGAATCCGAACATTAAAAGCTTTACAACCGACAAAGCAACCTTTTTACGGAATTGGCCGGCATTCGCAGAAAGCAATTTGAAATTGGATGAATTCCGAATAGGATTTGATTGCTATGATATTAATATCGATGTTGAGTTATTTGAGAAATATTTGGTTGAATTTCATTCGAATGGCTCTTATAAACGACTACACTGTTCATACAATGACGATGGTCTAAGGGGATATGAAAATATGCTTGTTAGCGCATTGAAAAATCTTCCAGCACTATTTGGTATAAGTATAAGCGTAACTTTTGATGTATCGTCATTGGTTATGTTGCAAAAACTTGAAATAAATGTTTACAGTTATAGAATGAATGTTGAGGAAATAGAAATATTGGCGAAGAACCTTGTGAACTTAAAATGTATTCATTGGGATGAAGTTGCATTTGAATTCGTTTTACCATTCATTCGATATTCGGCCAAATTACAAGAATTAACCATAAAAAATATTAAAAACTTTCATGGTGTCAAACATTTCTTCGATTTGGATGTTTTAAACAAAGAACGCATGAAATTGGCCGGAGCACGGAAGTTGGTAATGCGCCTTGTGGAACTTGAATTCTTGTATTTAAAATGGAAGCATAAGAGCACAAGTCTTGATTTGGTGGAAGTGAAACGAGTGGAGAAAGAATAGATTTCAACAGGTTACGTTAATTTATCAATTAATAAATAGAAACCTAATTCGAACAATTCAACATGTTAAATCCAAATAGGATTTATCACCGATTTGTCCTAAATCATGAACCTTTTATCCTAAGCATGAACTATTTGTCTGATTTAAAATATTTATGAAAGAAATTCATTCAAAACTGTAATACACAAAATGTTTGCAAATAAAATTTGAAATTATTTATTGATAATTGGATTGTATTTTATTTTGTATTTTTCAATGGATTATTGCGGCAATCCTAGCAGCAATCTCTTTGTTGATTGAATATTTACAGATTTATCGTAAAAAAATTTTCTGGCAAAACATCGATATCATTCAACATCAGTCTACATTACACAGGGGCCTTTTCGTCGCAATGGTGCAAGTGGTGCAAAGAACCAGGGCGCACAACTATTTAAATTAAATATAAAATATTACTCCAAAACAAAAGGAATAGCATAAAAAATATTTAGAATTTGACAGGCAGCTCAGTTTAAATCTTTTTGCATGTGAATTTCATTACGCAAACGTAAACATGATTGCAACAATCAAGATGATTTCATTCTAATTTGAAACCAGAAAGAAGTTTGAGAAAAAAAATTGAGAAAACTAAGTGACTTTATCAGTGAGTAACCAAGTTTCCAACTTGTATGTTAGAAAGTGTCGACATAAAAAATTCGAATTTATTATTTTACATTCAAATAAATAACACGCGGATACTGCCATAGCCTAGGCATAATGCCATAGCCTAGGCATAAGCCTAGGGGAAAATAATCTCTAAAACAAATATTCAAATTTGTTCCAATATATTGCAAATGCTAGCTGCAAATGTTGCAAATATTGAATTCAAAATGTTGCAAATATCGAGCTTAAATATTGCAAATATCGAGCAAATATTGCAAATATCGAGCAAATGTTGCAAATATCTGCAAATATTTTTTTGAAAATTTTCCACCAATTGATGCAAATGTTGCAAATATTGATCAAATGTTGCAAATATGGAGCGAATGTTGCAAATATCGAGCAAATGTTGCAAATATCGAGCAAATGTTGCAAATATCGAGCAAATGTTGCAAATATCGAGCAAATGCTGCAAATATGGAGCAAATGTTGCAAATATCTGCAAATATTTTTTTTGAAAATTTTCCACCAATTGATGCAAATGTTGCAAATATCGAGCAAATGTTGCAAATATAGAGCAAATATGGCAAATATCGAGCAAATGTTGCAAATATTCGCAAATGTTGCAAATATTCGCAAATGTTGCAAATATTCGCAAATGTTGCAAATATTGTGCAAATGTTGCAAAATTTTTGAATAGACATTTCCCCCTAGGCATAAGCATCTACCATTTAGTAACCATGCAGTAAATAAAATATTAATAATAAGAACAAATGTTAAATTGAATATCAAAATAATCGTAATAACGCTGTAGCATGAATGGAAATTGTATATTATGAAATTTTCGTGCAATTGTTTGTTTTTCTTCATTTTTTTCGTCGTTTGGCAATTTGCCGATTTCATAAAAAATATACTAATCAGCAAAAAAATTCTCCCTATGTAATGAAGACGTTGTACTATATAAGAACATTTCTCTTCCTTTTTAAATTAAAATGCGTATTGAGCAGGAAAAACAGTCATATCAATACTTCGGATGATCTTAGGTCTCTTAATTCTGATTTCTGAGTGCAATATCTTGCGCAAAACTATTGTGTAAATTTTGAAATGTTGTTTTGATTCTCAATCTTTTGACGCTGTTCAAGGTCCCTCAATCAATTTAAATTTCATAAAAAATGTGGTCGCTTCTGTTTTGTTCACGATCTCAAACTTACATCTTGATCAGTTATGAATCATTCACAGTATGTAAATTTCCTTTTGCTATGCGAGAGAAACACTTGAGGATGACGAATTCGTCGTATTCTATAGTTTTAAATAAATTTATGCAGTAACCGGTAAGGAATTTGGAAAAATTGTTTTTCAACTTTTGTCATTGATATGACCCAACAACAAATCGAAAAACATTTTGCAATGGAATTTCCTTCGCGCGTGAGTTGATGTACAATAACAAGTTTGGCATAAAAAATTGAATGAATAAATGAATTATTAAAATTTTCAATTGGAAAAATATATAAAAGAAGAATGAATAACTCTACTAAATTTGTGAGTAAGTATAGTTTCAATTGTTTTATCAAGTAATTTGTACTGCAAAATGTTTCCATCTGAAAGAGTTGTTACGATTTTCACACTTTTATATTTTTTGATTCTTCGTTTTGAAATAACTACATGTTATGAAGACGATAATGCACGACTACAACAGTTGTTGTCTAACCCGGAACCACAAAAACTTGATACTGCAGCATACAGAACCTCGATTTTATCAAATTTTCCAAGAGGCGCACAAATAGAAGATTCGATATTAAAAGTTACTGGTCAAATTTGTACCAATGGCTTAGGCAATTTGTACGCTGCGTAAGTAATACAAAATATGTTAGACAATATTTTCATAATAATTCTACTGAAAATGTAAAAAAAAATTGCAGGATATCTAATCAAAGGACACTATACACAGTGTGTTTCGATGATGTGAACTTAAGCCCAATTTATACAAACCACACTTTAGATGATTCACAACGTAAGTTATTTTACATTTTAAGTCGTTTTTATTTTATCATTTACGAGCTTATTCATTTTAATTTTAGCAAGTACCGTAAATACCGTAAATACCGTACATACCACAAGTAATAGACAATCAAAAACAACTCAACTACGTTGGAAAAGCACATATTCATTGGAACAATACAATATTAAACGATTTCACTCATCAACAGATCAAACTAGCAACATTAATCAGCAATTTGTGGGAAATAACATAGTAGATCCAGATGAAAGTAACAAGAAATTTTTTTCACGGAATCATTTGGCACCCAAAGGAGATTTCCATGAAGAATTTCAAGGATATACTTTATACTATTACAACTCGTTTCCTGGTATGCTGATAATTACATCTAAAAAATATATTCATTTTTCAAATAATTCAATATTGAATTGATAATTTCATTTATTATAAACTTCTTTTAAATCCACAGGATACCAATCAATAAATGCCGGGGTAAGATCAAGATTAATCGTTATCTGAAAGATTTTCTTTTCAAAATAATTAAAAAAATTTTAAATTTCAGAACTGGGAAAAAGTTGAAAGGTTTGTGTATAATAGATTTGTAATTGGTATGAATTTAAATCAGAAATTGCAAGTGATTACTGGTATTCATAATACTTTGGAAAAAGATGCTCAGGATTCAAATGGAAACATCATACAGAAGAAGGTGTACTTAGATATGGCCAATAAAAGATTTAGAGTTCCTGCCGAAGTGTATAAAATAGTAATTAATACAGATACTCGGGCAAGTGTTGCATTCATTACATCGATGGATAGAAATTTGAGTGACCAGAAAAAACGCGATTTAAAAGGAAAATGTCTTGCAGATTGCAGATTAGTTGGCATAACCACTATTTTTGGATTTGATGCGTCGAATTCAAAAATAGGTGTCACGGTTTGCTGTACATATGAAGAATTCAAAAAGTACATTAGAATGCAATTACCGGTTACAATTGATACAAACAGCCCTCTTTTGGTAGATATAAATGCTAATCAGGCTACCATGACAGCTCCCACTCCATGTCTAGGTGAAAATCAAGGTACCTTTGGTTCAAGTTCACAACTCAACAGTCACACTAGCACTCCTAGTCCTCGCAGACAATCGCTCCCTTGATTTCTCAAAATATCCAATTGCACATTTTTGCTTCTTCAATTGCACATTTATTCCGTTTTCATTTTGTTTGCACTGTTTCAATTCACTAATTTAAATAAAATAATTTTGCAAATTTGAATTATTGGTTTATCATCTATATCGTCTGCTTATGAATATTTCTAAATCAGTCAAGTCTACATGATTATACAACGCACAATCCCTTTTTCAGCGGTTTTTTTTTCTAAAAACTATATATAAAAACCACGTATCATGGTGAAATTGTCAAAATAACTGAATGAAACATTGAAAAATATCAATACTACAAGTTTAAAATCGATCTACAGGTCATTTATGAAAACGATAGCAACCTGTTCCTGGTCAAAACTTTACCAGGGATTTTTGTGATTGGAAGAAATGTCAGCAATGTTAGCAACAGCTTTATAATTATAAATGGATTTCGGTTAGAAATGTAAAGAAAAATAGTAAAAAAACAAAAAAAGCAAAGAAATTTCAATGCAAACTGACCACCTCATTTGATGGAGAATTTCAATATCGTCTATGGGAAAAATGAATTTGATTTTGGCGCCAATTTATTCAGAGTGCTTTGATAGACAGTAAAATGTCAAGCTTGAAGCGCCATAATCTATGTGGTAAGAATACTAAAGATCGCAAGAATAAACGAGTGATGTCAGTTGTTAATGATGTCATAAACTGACACTTATGACATTACAAACTATAGTAGAAATACTCTCATTCAAGTTGTTCAATGAAAATCAGTTGTTAATATAAAATTATTTGATTAAATTAGATTCGTCGCATTTTGTATTTATGTGAGTTTATATATTTTTTTTTATTGATTAAGAGTGTACAACACATGCATAAGTTTATAACAACGTCGATCCAAATATACACTAATCAATACGTGTGTAATTATGGCGTGGGTTATATAGTCACCACAGTAAGAACGAATACTTGATCAAATATAATACGCCATACACAAACAACAATGGACCAGAACATGAAAAACGATGAAAGAAAAGATCAGATTGCAGTGATTGGAGCTAAGCAGGAAGGAAAAGAGCCACCGCCGAAATGTTTCATACTGAATCCCGACTGCTGGGAAGAAATATTCGAATGGTTGCTTTTACGTGATGTGTATGCAGTTGGTCAGACATGCACACGGTTGCAATCGATCGCTGGTCGATATTTCCAACAAAACTACAATGCTGAATGGAGTTATTTGGAACACGATGGAATTTTTATGAAAAATGAGGCAATAGATGACTTTAGTCAATACATTGAGAATATTGTTTTACGATTGGATGATTTCACTAGGTATGATGATATGAAAATTGTGCGTAACAAAAGATTGAAAAAAATGAATCTCAAAAGTTATTCATTAGACGCAGCGCAATTTAAGTACATCAGAGGATCATTAACAGCGGTCGAAATGATTTATATTCCACAGGTAGATGGTGCTATTGGCAATAAAATCAGTTTGTATGATGATTTTCTCAAGTTTTGCCCTGATTTGAAGCATCTTGAGATATATAATATAAAGAATGTTCAAAATGATTGGCTTCAACGTAAATATCCTAAACTTGAACACTTTGGTTATGGAATTGTGAGTGAAGTTACTGAAATCAATGAACTCAAGACATTTTTCAAATTGAATCCGAACATTAAAAGCTTTACAACCGACAAAGCAACCTTTTTACGGAATTGGCCGGCATTCGCAGAAAGCAATTTGAAATTGGATGATTTCCAAATAGGCATTAGTTGCTATAATATTAATATCGATGTTGAGTTATTTGAGAAATATTTGGTTGAATTTCATTCGAATGGCTCTTATAAACGACTACACTGTTCATACAATGACGATGGTCTAAGGGGATATGAAAATATGCTTGTTAGCACATTGAAAAATCTTCCAGCACTATTTGGTATAAATAGAAGCGTAATTTTTGATGTATCGTCATTGGTTATGTTGCAAAAACTTGAAATAAATGTTTACAGTTATAGAATGAATGTTGAGAAAATGGAAATATTGGCGAAGAACCTTGTGAACTTAAAATGTATTCATTGGGATGAAGTTGCATTTGAATTCGTTTTACCATTCATTCGATATTCGGCCAAATTACAAGAATTAACCATAAAAAATATTAAAAACTTTCATGGTGTCAAACATTTCTTCGATTTGGATGTTTTAAACAAAGAACGCATGAAATTGGCCGGAGCACGGAAGTTGGTAATGCGCCTTGTGGAACTTGAATTCTTGTATTTAAAATGGAAGCATAAGAGCACAAGTCTTGATTTGGTGGAAGTGAAACGACTGGAGAAAGGATAGATTTCAACAGGTTACGTTAATTTATCAATTAATAAATAGAAACCTAATTCGAACAATTCAACATGTTAAATCCAAATCGGATTTATCACCGATTTGTCCTAAATCATGAACCTTTTATCCTAAGCATGAACTATTTGTCTGATTTAAAATATTTATAAAAGAAATTCAATACACATAATGTTTGCAAATAAAATTTGAAATTATTTATTGATAATTTAATAGTTTTTATTTTGTATTTTTCAATTAATTATTGCGGCAATCTCTTTGATATTTGAAAGTTTCGAACTTGTATGTTAGAAAGTGTCACGCTCAATGCTCTAATGCTCTTACTGAACTGAACGCTCAGTTCATTTTTGTATCGTTTTAATGCTTAAATTCGAAACCGTCCGCTTGCGTTAACGGTTTTAATTGTTTTTATTATTTTGATCGAACAAACGGTTTGCATATATCGTTCGTTCGATACAAACATATTTTTTTTTTTTTTTTTGATTATCGGAAATGCATTGTGACTGAAGTTTGAGAAAGAACTGACAAAGCACACATACATGATCAATTTATTTTGGAATTTAAAACGTTTATAGTTTGTGCTTAGTTCCGTACTTTTAAATGTTTAAATTTGATAGAGATGTGAAATCGTTTGGGAAAGAGAGTGAATGAAACTTCTGTTCAAAATTCAATGTCTATTCATTCAAAATAATTTCGAATTATATTTCAAAAATCAGATATAACAAAATCTCTCGTGGGCAAAACTAATGTCAGTCAGTTACTTTGACAGCAGCAGCAACAACAGTAACAACAGCAAAAGCTTAAGAGAAAATTTTGTAAATCTCTAGGGGAATTCAACAATCAAAAAATTCTGAAAAAACAGTATTTTTTTTTTGAAAATTTTCTTTATTCATGTTATTTTGTAATATTCTCAACAACAACACAATATTCAACTATTACGTCAATATGCATGCATTTTCGTACAATTCAATGGTTCAATTGAGCATTTTACATTTTATATTTCGATCTTCGTGGAAGTGGAATTCGAGAAAAAAAAATATAATTTCAAGTACAAAAAATTCCAAAATTTATCATAATCAACATTTGTTCTCAATTTGTCATCCAAAACCTTATATATTTTATCAATTAACATTAAATATGATAATCATAACCTCACATTTATGCCGTAAATGTATAAATAAAAACAATATTTAATGATGGTAACACTCAATTCGTCACACAATACTTGTTACATAAAAGTGAGGTTATGTTAAATATATTTATTTTATTTCATTAAATATATAATATTACGGTTGCCAATTTGGAAAAAAATATTGATTACAATAAATGCTGGACTTTTTGGTAGTTGAAATTGTTTTTTTTTTTCTTCAAATTTCACATCCGTATGAATCAAAATGCTAAATTTTCTATGATATTTCAAATTTGACAATTTGACGATTTTTGAAAATAAAAAATCTGGCGTCAAATCATTAGACAAATATATTCATTTTATTCACGCCATATTCTCCATATTCTTTCATAAGCGTGACAAACAATCAAAAATCGTTGTTTATTATCGGTATGTACAAATATTCTATTTGTAGACATTTTGCAAGAAGCCCCTAGGTAAATCTATTGATATTATTTGATCATTATTGTTTTGTTGTTGATAATAACAGTATCGGTACAAAAATCCACTAAAATGATTTCTTCATTCAAAGAGTTTAGTTTGGATGCATGGGCGTTCTAACAAAAATCAAAAGTGAGATTGAAGTTGAATTTGAAGTGAGTCTTTACTCAAAACATAATGTGATTTTTGTTTTTGTTTTTTTCCTGTTTTTCATCCATTCGAATAGAATTTCAATTATTAAAAATTATATAATTTATATAAGTTGATGTAATTTTAGGAAGAACTTTATACTCTGAATACGTAAACGTTTTTTAAAAATTTCGCAAACTTCTATAGTTACGTATGTATTAAATATACACATTTCTGTTCAAGGTATAAAAAAACTAACAGAAAATATAAATATTTACATAGGCGATACAGTTAGCAAAATCTTCTGGCAAACTTAAATTGCAAATTAATTCGTTTTATCCATCTCTGTATATATACGTTGAATGGAAATTGGCGATTGATACCATTTTAAATATAATGCACATCTCAACACCAAATTACTCTTTAGATATTATTTCGCCAAATACTATATCTAAAAATAAGGTGAAACAGATGCATCGTTCTGCTGTTTTAAGTTTAAATACATTAAGTAAAATTCTAAGTAAAAATTAATTATAAAAGGAAGAATAAGATTAAATGTTTGACACTAACTGAAATAAAAATATATAGGTGACGGAAAATTTTCCTAGAAGTTTCTTTTTGTCCCAAAAGGAAAAATCCAGAATCTTAAGCTCACTTTCAGCATACACTGAGTAATCGCCGTGGAAAATTGTCAAAAAAGCAATTGGAGAGAACACTGTCGATACGATCAAGATCCGATATGGCACTATTTTCAAGTCTGGAAGTTTTTATGAAATAATTTATCCACCATCAGGTTCAAGTAATGACTGGGCTTACACCGATTTAAATATACCAATTTCGTTCACATTTGAATTACGTGGTCCACCAACTAGCACCGATATGTTTATTTTACCGGCCGAACAAATCGAAGTAAGAAAAATCGTTTTTATCATTCAATGTACTTCAATAAAAAACGTTCTGTGATTTTCAGCCTCTAGGTTGGGAAACACTTGACGGTTTCGTAGCATTGTTGAAAGAAGCCAAAGCACGCGGCTATTATGATAATGAAAACATCATTGCAAACCATAGCAGTTCTGCATAACGTCTTGAAAGTGAGTCATAACTCGTAAATTTTACAGATTATGCAAACTTTTTTCCCCTATTTAATGTTTCTTTTTTCGTTGAAAAATTGAATTAAAAGAATCTATTTCAATTCTAATATACTGTCTATCCATGATTTGCTAATAAAGTTTTTTCTTTTTTATTTTTTTTTTTGAAATTCGATTTTTTCGTGGTTTTGAACGCAACAAGTAGATGAACTATAGGATAATCAGATGAAATGTACTGACGATTTCACGGAGACAGCTGGACAATTCAATGATTAGTTCAAAATTACATAGATTCCTATTGCTTTCAGATAAATTTAAATGAATAAATCAAATTGAAATGTTTTGAAAATCTATGTTGTTTTTTTCAATATTTTTCTGTTCTGAATGCATCGAAAAGAATTGTTTGAAAGTTGTAACAACTTATTGAATAAATAAATCCACTTTGACATCAAATTGACAGTATAGATGGCAACATGTGTGTCATACGATAACATTTATGACAATTCAAAAGTATTAACTTCTAGCACATTGCTTGTATATTTTTTTTAAAAATGGAATTAGATACAATTGAAATAGAAAAACTTGGTGAAGAAAAGATTAATACTGGAATTACTTTAATTAAACAACTAAGCAAACTAAGTCATATTCAAGGTATTGGAAAAATTCAAAAGAAAATTTCGGCTGAAATCTCTACATTACAAGATGTGAGGGAAAAAAAAATATATATATCAAAAAATACATAAAGAAAAAATCTTATAAACAACTATTTACAGGCTATAACTTCAAAGCAATTGAAAATAAATCACATAATATGCAGTAATTTAATTCATTTCGCTTACTTAATGAAAGTTTTGGAAGAAACGAATAATTTATATGCAGTTGATTATCCAATTAAAGTGCAAGGGAATAAAAAGTCATCAATACGAATTGACATTGTTGCTGATAATGGAAAAACGTGGATAAAAGTAATAGCCAGAAATCCAAAAGCTCTAAACGAAATTGCTTTTGGAAATTCAAACTATGGTACCAAAAGCATATTGGATCATGCAAATCATTATATTGAAGCTGCAAATGATATAGCAAATCTTCAAGACTTTCAGTCTCCAAAGGTATGATTTTACATATGTTATTTGTCCTTTTGTTTTTATTTAATATGTTTATTTATAGATTGTTTTCGATTTTGCAAATAAAATTGATGAAGAGTTGGAAAGTGAATTGAGAAAAATGTCAATTGTCGTTAGTATAAATGGCAAATCAAAAATGGCTATTCAAAAACCCATTGATACGATATCCAAATTAAATTTAGATGTAACAACAATGATGGCTTTTGTTTCGGCTTTAACTTGTGAGTCATGCAATTGGACATTTCCAGAACATAAAATTTTATCCGATCAAGCAGAATGTGAACGTAAAAAATCAACAAAAAAGTTTTTAGATGAGATTTTTCAAGGTATAATTAAAAAAAAAATTTGAAAGTGTTTGAATGTAATAATTTATCTATTCTAACTGGCATGAAGTAAAATTATGTGCTCATTATGACGATTATATCCATTTATGGTTTTTTAAAATTCATCTTATATGCATATTTTCTTACAGACAAAGAATTAATTGCATGCGAAACTGCAGTTCAGAGCTTTCTAAGTATCTTAAATACAGTTGGTGGGCCAAATGAAAAAACTCGAGCCAACATATTTCTAAAATCAATCAATGTGCTACCCGATCTGAATTCTACCGAAGAAAATTCATTATGGTCAGGAAATACAAAACTACGCATGGGAAAAAAAATTCAAACGCGTACATTTAAAATTTTTACATTTGGATTGTTTCATAAAGCAATTACAATTAGCGCAAACAAAGGTGCTGCAGATGCAGCAAAAATGCAGGTACGAATAAGAAAAAAAAAAAAAAATATTCGATATTAAATCAATTCTATTAGTTCTGTTTTGTATTTCATGTTGCAGGGTCTCTCTGTTCCCGTAATTATACATGAAGCAAGGGCATTGACAGAACAAAAACAGAAAACTGCCTTGAAAATTCAAGAGTTCCCGAGCTAAAATGAAATTTTACTTTTAATATTACAAATACAATTGATGTGTGATATTGTTTGATACCTTGAAATAAAAAAAAAAAAAAATTCATCGTTTACTTTATATGAATATGTCTATGTCAACAAATGCATGAATAAATCTAGGTTTTTTTTTTTTTTTTTAAATTTTCTTTCAGATTTTATAATCAATATACTGATTGTCTTTATTTTTGCTTATATTTTCGCTCATTAAATATTCTTTTTTCCCTATATTTTTCCTTACCCACTGGACAAAAAACGTGTAGAAAAACTATAGGATCTTCGTCAATAAATCGCTACATTATTAAATGAGAGAAATGGTCACAATCATTTTACCAAACGTATTAATTTACAATTAATTCAAGAAAAAGTGCGCATATACATTTTATGGACATTTTTATGTAATAAAAATTCGCTTATTTGCAAGTATTGAATTTTTATTTTTTATTACATTTGGCATTGAATTTAACGAATATTCTTATAAAACGGAAAAAAATATGCAAACATATAAAAATCTGCAATGCATGAGTATTATGCACGTAAATGTCTAGTTTTGGTCAACTTTTTTGCGATTTTTTTTTTTTAATTTTACCATCATTAAATGTGTAAATTCTACCTCATTGAATATGAAATGTCTTAAAATTTCATGTAAAGACCGAAGTCGCATTAGTAAAGAAATTCATTGCTTCTTAAGCCATCGTATAGAGTACGGTGTAAAATTGAATGAATATCAAACAATATTGTAAAAGCACATGCATTGCACTTCCATATTTGTGCTTTCATACACGATTTATATACATAAAATTGTCATAACAAAGCATGTGAGCCGTGTATTGAATGCCGCAAGCGAGTACATCAACGATTGATTGATAAAATATAAATTGAATGCCATTACTTTTCAAGCGATCTCTATCATATGTACAATGAATTTCACATACATAGTTACGGAATGCAAACGACAAATAGTATCTTTTTGCCGTTTCCGTTAGTATAGTCAGTATACATTGATAAATCGCTGGCATCAATCTCTTGAAATCGAAGCTCTTTCAATGTAAACATATACAAAGAGCACACATTTAGAACCAAATTTTCGCCAATATTTTTGCATTATTTTTTTTTTTTTTTTTTATATCAATTTCTTGTGAATTTTTTGTTAATAGAACATCCAAAGACAAAACGCAATTGACAATTAATGATACAATTACAGAAGGTTAATTCGATTAACATGAAGTAAACACCTGACAAAGAAATAGCACAACATTTTTTTTTTTTTTTAAAAAAAGTGTTTCACAACAACAAGTTCTGATTGAGTCACCAATGAAATGAAAATATTCAGGCCCGTGGCAAAACTTGTTTACATAAAAATACTAAACAAATAAATATCTGATTAGAAAATTAGTAGCAAAATGTCATTGGCTTTGATTACGTATTTTGATGGTTATTATGAAAATTTTATTGTTTCACATTTTAACAAATAAAGAAAATACACCAAAAAATTGATGATCATTTTACTTTTTTACTTTACTATAATTTAGTTGAGTTATCTCTGTTAAGGAATAATTATTTCAATAAATCATATATGGATTTTAAATATTCAGTGTTTTATGCACATGAATTTGTCTGGTGGCAGTTGAGTTAAGCATATGCCGATATATATAATAGATTCAATTGAAACAATATCATTTGAAATTTAGTACTTTTGTTTTCCGAAAAAAATTATTCGGATGAAGAACGGAAAATTTGTTACATTCACAATACAAAAACAAATATGTTAAGTCAATATGCGAATTTTAAATGTGTTTTTGTACGTGACAAAAATATATCAAGCTTATTGTGCACACAGTGCAAAATTACAATCAACACAATTTTGATAAAAGTGCGATTTGAAACGGTGCTATATCCGTACTAATGAATTTATGAGTAAACACAATGGTTAAATATACAAATGTAAATGTTTTTTTGTGTGTTATGTAAATTGATTCAAATATCGAATCGTCTCTCTTTCTCTCCGATTAAGTAACAAGTAAACAAAATAAAATTGATAAGTGTAAACGTGTAAAGGTACTCAGATGAATTTATTCAATTCACCAGTCATCACTCTTATTCTCAACAAGGTGATTTTATTGTAACTTATTCTAGGGGAAAAGTACTGCAGATTAATAATTCTAATAAATTCGTAAAAGGTGCGATAAAATTTAGGCAGAAAAAAAGGCAATCATACAAATTGGCATCAAAATTTTCAACGAAATATTTCTTAAACCGATTCATATGATAATTTTTAAATAAAGAATTTTATCACTTCAAGTACTTCCCCCCATTGGATATCGTGTATCAGAACAATAGCTATAGCGCAATATGACTTGAAAAATGTAATTATTTTCTTTGCCATCGCGAGTAGTAAACACTTATCATGTATATTGTAATGTAATTAAAAACAGATTGATGGCATTAAATTTTGTTCGTTATATATCTAGTAATAAAACCTTAAGTAAACAATACATAACAAACATATGTGGAATAATCAATTCATATATTTTTTGTATTGTTCGTATATTTTCCGCTGCAAATTGCTAAACGTCAGCAGTTGGCAATTTATATCAAAGCAGTGCAGAAGTATAGCTATTTAACGTGGAATAAAAATGTGGTTAATTAAAGTGATTTTTCTATTTGCAATTGTAACTTTTACACATGGCCAAATTTATAAAGAAAATAAGGCTCGATATGACAATTATCGATTATATCGTGTGCAATTAAAAACTGAAAAACAAGTTAAAGTTTTTCAAGAAATTGAGGCTCAAAGTGATAGCTATATTTTTATTGGTCATGCTCGCAATCCGAATCAAAATTTAACCATATTGGTTGCTGCGCATAAAATAGCTGAACTCACGGATATAATGAGTGATAATGAAGTCGGATATGAAATATTGGTGAGTTAATTTTATAAAAAAAAAAAAATGAGAAAATGTGCAGTAAAGTGTGATTTTCATTTCTTTGTAAAGAACTATAATTTCCAAGCAAACATCGACGATGTAGATAGTAAAGTAAAACCAGCCGATACACCACCAACAGATTTTGATTGGAAACATTATTATCATTTGAAAACGATTCATGCTTGGCTTGATCATTTGTGTGACAAATACAGTACAATAGTAAAATGCCTTAATATTGGAAAAAGCTATGAAGGGAATCCAATTAAAGGAGTGAAACTCTCATACAAAAGCAATAATACAGCAGTTTTTATTGAAGGCGGCATTCATGCAAGAGAATGGATCAGTCCAGCAACAGCGACATTCATCTTGAACCAATTATTAACATCTGAAGAGAATGAAGTGAAAGACATTGCTCAGAACTTTGATTGGTATTTCTTTCCGGTGATAAATCCGGATGGTTACAGAGCAACATTTGAGAAAGATCGAATGTGGCGCAAAACAAGACAACCATTTGGCATATGCCGCGGCACTGATTTGAATCGTAATTGGAATAGTGCATGGAATAAAACTGGCTCCAGTCCCGATCCATGTGCATATGATTATGCTGGTCCACGCGTTTTCAGTGAGCCTGAAGCCGATGTGATTTCAAAGTATTTGGCAAGCATTGTTAAGCCAAATCGTATTCAAACATATATCAGTTTGCATTCCTATTCGCAATTACTTATGTTTCCTCATGGCTATACAAGTGAAAAGGTTCCAAACTATGATGATTTAAAAGCAATTGGAGAGAAAACCGTTGAAGCAATCAAAACCCGATATGGCACTATTTTCAAGTCTGGAAGTGTTTATGAAACAATTTATCCATCAGCAGGTTCAAGTCATGACTGGGCTTACACTGATTTAAAAATACCAATTTCGTTCACATTTGAATTACGTGGTCCACCAAATAGTACCGATATGTTTATTTTACCGGCCGAACAAATTGAAGTAAGAAAAATCGTTTTTATCATTCAATGTACTTTAATAAAAAACTTTCTGTGATTTTTAGCCGGTCGGTTTGGAAACTCTTGACGGTTTCATTGCTTTGTTGAAAGAAGGTAAAGCACGCGGTTACTATGATTATGAAAAGATTGTCGCAAGTCAAACAGGGTCCGCAACATGTCTCGAAAGTAAGTCGTAAATCATTTTTTTTTATTATTACATTTATAATTCATCTCATTTTACCTTATCTTATCTAAATTTTATTTATATACTCTTTTACAGATTTGAGCACCGTCAATGTACTGATTGCATTGATTATTACTTTCATTTTTGCTAAATGAATATTCATTCATCTTCATCAAATAGACGCAATAAATAAAAAAGCCATAAAATATTGATCATCAAATCATTGATTTTGTTAATCCAAAAATTATTATAATAAACTTGTTTCCGATAAAAAAATTTCATAGGCTAAAATATATAAGAAAAATGTTGAAATTGTCTCGAAAATATAATTTCATATTTGAGCACAACAATTTTACGATCATTTGAATATAATAAAATTTATATGATTCATCAAATGTTGCCAAGTGCCATATTTTTCTTTTCTGTTTATATTATTCATTTTCAGTTGAAATTGGATTCTTTCAACAAGTTGCCAATACATACATAGTCGTATAATTCATCAATTCTAAATAGAAATGTGATACATTTGCATTTATTTCATTTGTATGCATATTAAAACTGAGCACAACACTAAGCACAAATACAAATACACAAGTGACAAATGACAAGTGTGCCGAACGAGCATAACCATTGTACATGTATTGATGAACATTTTTTTGATCAGTTTGAAAAATAGACGCTGGCTGTTTGTTGTTTGAAATAACTGTTCAGTATTCAATTCTGATACAAAGTCAACCAACTGAGAATACAACTGTCATTGATGTAAAAATAAATATATTGTTAATTTCAAATTAAACATTTTATTTGACGAATTTTTTGACGTAATATGTAAGTACAGTGAATGTAAATTATCTGCCGAGAATTGAAAAGCAAAAATTAAATAAAAAAAAAAACAAATAATTTTCATTCCCGAAGTTGACTGCGAGATCCACTGGTTGAAATCATGACTAAGGAAACATTATTGAATGAATCACAAATGATCGTTTTCCAAAAAGTAGTCTCAACTTTATCAAAACCAACTGAAAGTGAAAATGCATTTTTTGTTGAGGGAGCTGCCGGTACTGGCAAAACAACATTATTGAATCACATCATTTTACATTGTGAAAATAAAAACATCAAAGTCATTGCAATGGCGTACACAGGTATTGCATCATGCTTGTTGAAAAAGGGTAAAACAGTGCATTCACAATTTCGAATTCCATGGAATCGAAAAAAAATCACATGCATGATTGATTCAACACGTCCAGTATACAAAACAATCCAAAATGCATCAGTTATTTTATGGTAATATAATCGAATATTCTAAAATTTATTCACGGTAATATCTTATTGGTTCAAATTCATGGTCTGGTTTTCTTTTTTCAGGGATCAAGCAGCATTTTGTAGCAAAAGCATTTTCGAAGAGGTCGATAATTTTCTGCAAACAATGATGAATTCAAAGCATATGTTTGGCGGCAAAGTCGTGGTAATATGTGGTGATTTCAACGAGTGTTTACCAATTGTTAAAAATACAAAGCATAATTCAGTTGAATCACATTCAATTTTATTCTCTAAACTCTTCAATCGAATGCAAAAGTTTCGATTACATGAAAATGTACGCTTCAAATTTCAAACTGATTATAATTTCTGCTTGGACATTGGATCTGGTGCTCAAACGAAAATTTCCATTCCAAGTCAATGTCGCGTTTACAATTTGGACACATTGATTAACACCACTTACTGTAATTATGAATTTATGTCAACTGATGAACTTATCGATCGTGCCATTTTAACCATTGGTGGTTTAGATGCAGAGGATTTAAATGAAGAATGTTTAAATCGGCTTCATGATAGTTGTGTTATTTTTAATTCGGCAAACTTTTTACGCAAAATCGATCCAAATCAACGCAGTCGATTTTATTTCATTGATCGTATTATGGACAATTTGCCAAAATATTTTCCAGTGAATGTTTTAAAATTGAATATAAATTGTCCGATTATTTTGCATCAAGCATACAAAGGTTTACAACAAGGTACACGATTGGTGGTAAAAAAAATCACAACAACATCAATCATTGCTGAAATTGGTACTGGTCATCGCAAAGGGAAAATGATAAGTATTTTCAGAGTGAATACGGTAAAGAATTTTCCCAATGCGAATTTGGAATTTGTGCGACGCCAATTTCCAGTTTCATTGGCCTACTCGATGACCATTAATAAAGCACAAGGTTTAGAATTTCAACGATTGGGAATCTACTTTCCTCGTCTTGTATTCGCACATGGTCAAGCTTATGTGGCATTTTCACGCACTCAATCCATTGAAGAAAATATAAAAGTTTTGGTTGTTGAACCCATCGATGGTTCTTTTGCTTTCGATCGAATGCCAAATGTTGTTAATCAAGCAATCGAAAAATACTTACAAACCACAAACTCAGCTTAAAAAGTTCTTAACATTTTATTTCCATTGACACTGAGCCAATTTTATTCTCTTTTATATATATTTTTTTTCATTCGTAAAACACAATTAACATGGTTGATTGTATGATTAAATAAAACATGACAATACCTCACTATTAATTATTACACCATTAGTATTTATACAAAAAAAAAAGAAAAAAAAATACAATATAATAGTAGAAATTTATCCGTCATTATGTTCTGTTAAATGAATAAAGTTTTAAAAAAAGAACGCAAATCAAATGGAGTTAAATTCTTTATTCAACATCTCAAAGTCATGCCGCAGTAAACGAGATTATTTTTCTTTTTTTTTTTTGAATCAGGTAATTCATCTGCACTAGGAATGGGGATGTGCAAAAAGTTATTGTTTTTTTTTTTCTTTTTAATCATAAAATTAGATTCTTTATTTTCAATTTCGTAATAAAATCAAAATAAAATTTCACAATCGTTGTTTCCAGCCGATCATTTTTTTTCTCTCCGATTTCCCAATGAATTTTGTAAAAATAAATGTTAAAGATGTCGTATTTTTTTTCTTTTTCTTCGAATTTTAAACAGTGAACACATGTCGAACCTAACTATACGAGGCAAATTGCGCGCGCAAGAAAAAAAAAATCACTCTCAAAAAAATGTGCCGTTATATAAAACGTAATCGATTGAAATTAGTTGACTTGTCTGGCTAAAGCTTTGTTGCAGTTTTTAAAGTAGTGTTTCCTACTAACATTTCGCATGCAGTTATTACACAGAGTGTATGTTATTATGCATAAAATGCTAATTAAAATTGTTTGCATTTATGGATTGGTTTCACATTGATTTTCATTTTTTTTTCTTTTTTTTTTTTTTTTTTTTTGGGTTTCTTTTATTATCAATAAAATTATTCGGCGTTTTCACATATTTATCATCTGATGACCATGATGACGACCAATTGACCATGTCAATTCAATGATGGAGTTTGATTATTCTCCCAATTTACTTCAATATTCGGCCACTTGGTTTGCAAGCATGTTAACATTGGATTTGATATGGATACAGAACGTAAATCACTTTCCAAAAGTATCGCCGAACCGTTATGATACTTAACTTTGTCATCTACATTTGATTTTGGAATTCCATTATAATGTTTTAGATTAAATGTATCGGGTGTTGATCGAAAGTCTTCCGAAAAAAATTCATCCATAAATGCATTCAATAAAATAATACCTAACGATGAATGAAAAAAATACATTTAATATTCAATTGATCAATATGGTTTCATGCAAAAAAAAAAAAAAAAAAAAAAAAAAAAATTACCCAATCCTTCTGGATCTAATTTTTTGCTCATTATATCAACATATTCTGGTTCGCTAACCAAATTTAAATTTCTCAATACCTCCTGCAGAGAGGTACTGGGTATAAAATTATTGCCTTCTGGATCGAATGTTTTGAATACTCGATGTGCAATTTGACTGGGTGTTTCTTCTGAAACTAACTTCGTTTCATTACTAAATAGAACTGCAATGAAAGAGAAATATGATCAAATTGATTACCTAATTCATATAGATTAATTCAATTTTTCCTACCAGTGAGATGTGTTTCAGATGCAAGAACAAAAACGGGATTTTTTGGATTTTTATAGAAAGATCCAACTGTACAGTATCGTAGCTGCTCCATTAAAGTAAGAAATCCAATTTCTGATTGCTTAGAAATTCCTCTAAGTTTTAAACCACCAACATCTTTATCATGATCCCACACATACTGTACGGCTTGACCCGTAAGCATTAAATTGATCAAACCTTGTGATCCGCATCCATATGTGTCACTTTAAATATACAAAAATATTATATCATTAAGATAATTGTCTAATTTATTAGAAACTATCGCCAATAGAATTTTTAAGGGTTCGAATATTGTCATTTGTTCCGAAAGTTATTGTTTTTTTTTTTTTTCTTTTTGACGGATACTTCGTTTACAAAAAATTCAAATTTTTAATGCAATCAAATTATTATAAAACATACTGTATCAATGGTTCTGTGCTATCCAATAGTTCAGCATTAATATTTTCGATTTTCTAAAATGGAACAAAATGTCATTACCTAAGATACTAAATAAAAATTATTTGTCAAACGTATACCTTCGTCATTAAAACGGTATACATGAATCTTAAAACACCATAACTGCCAGTGAGAACGTCATAATTGTCTGTGTAAAACTGTTCTACATCTTCAATATTATCAAAAGATTGAACGGACAAACGTTCGTGAAATTCATCAGCATTTGCTTCCATCGATGCATTCGCTTCCGAGGATGATTCTTCGGGTAAAACCTTTAATTGATTTTCATAATATGGTCAATCATTGAAAAAAAAAAAAAGAAACAATTCTAAATAAAATGGCATATTTACATTCATTGGAATACCAGCAGATACTTGACTCGATTCTGTTTCTGACTCTGGCACTGGTACTGTTGCTGATGAACACGATGGCACGGTATCTTTTTCTGATAATACGACTATCCTAAATTTATCGTGTTTGCATTGTTTTAAAATCTCACAGATTGCTTGAATAAGTAGCGATTTACATTTTTCAGCTGTCAACTAAAACAAAATAAAAAGAAAATAATAAAAATTAGTGTGAATTGAATGAAAAATAATTTCAATCATAGAAATATCATTGATATCAAATAATTGTAAAATGTGTAATAACATATTTCAAATGTTGGTACTTTGGGCGCAATTACATTCTTATATTAAGCTTTAAATTTAATACTTACTTCACTGAAATTCGGGCTATTTGTTTCTGTTAAAATAGTTTTTAGCAAAAATGCCTGAACCGGTGCGATCTAAAATTTATTCGATAAAAAAAAAAAACAAAAATATTTTATTTGTTGTCATATTAATAGAAGCAATATTAACAAAATGTCATTGAATATTTTGAATAAAAAACGTACAACTGCACAGGGACCACCTTCTTTTTGCACTAAAGCCGATGGTTCATAATCGCTAAACTCAAAACCTGTCAAAAAAAAAAAAAAAAAATACAATTACAATAACAATAAAGTTCAATTAAAAATGCATATAATTTAGTGTAGTTTGTCTGAATATAACTCATCTTGAAGTTATCAAATAATTAGAAAAAGCAGAATGTCATGGTCACGAACAAAATGTTATACAATTAAAATTAATAGAATTTTTTCCGTTTGAATAAATGTTTATTGTTTTGTAGAAATGCCTTACATACATATTGAACAAAAATTTTAATGCAAAAATTGTTGTGAGATCGCGAACATACCTTGTGACCATCGTTTCAAAACTTCCCCTCGAATGGTTGGACCCCAGACTATTTCACGAAATTGTTGCAATTCTCGTTTATTATTTAAAGTTTCTACGGATGGCGGGACCTCTCCAATTGTAGACATTTTTCCAAAATCTTTATACTTAGCAATTTATCTTAAATAATTTTTCGATTGTCAATTAAACGGCACAATTATTACAAACAAACAAAAAAAAAAATAAATAAATAAAATAAACAATTTCTCTTCTACTCGCATGCAGTGCTTGCTACTATTTTGCTGTTCTTGTTAAACTAATACACCATGGGAATGATATAGATGGATGCATTCACTCAAGCAATGATAATATAATAATTTCCCCAAAAATTAACATATGAATGACAGTATAATTTCTATATACAATCAATCGAATTTGTTTATTTGGTAATTTATGTTGAATTTTCGTAGAACAGTATAAATCAATTCCATTTAGAAATGGATAATCACTGTTTTTCAGGTTAATAATAAAATTCTATTGGTGTGTAATGTACGTTGTTTGTGTTGCGACTGATGAGGATAAATTGTCAATGATGCAACAATAATTGTCAAAGTGAGAGAGGCCTTTTGCGTTAAACGCTGCGTAAAAACGAATTTTTTTTTCATTGCATTCTGAGCAGCGAGTATATAGTTTGATCAATTGTGCCTTTTTCATTTGATTTTCTTTTTTGAATTTTTCAATTCAATCATATTGAAAATGAACTGTGTAAAAAATAGTAATACTTTGAATTATTTAGATAAATTTATTCAATTTTTGCATATACTTTGAAAAAATGTAAAAGTTATTGAATTTTTTTAATTCAGATTCAAGTAATATGCACATTTGTACACATATGTTTAACGCATAAATCAACGCCTTACTAGATCTTACTACATTGTAGTTTACCTGCAAATCGAACGCTTCTAATGAGAATTTAATGGAAATTTGGTCAATCATATGAATATATGAGATTTTAGAATATATAAATTTATATTTCATCAATTTGAGAGAAAAAAAAAAATTACATCATACATTTGTATTTAATGAGTATTTGATATTACAATATACTGTATTTCCACAGGATAACAACGTTTATAAACAAATTTCGTCTTATTGTTCAAGTTTCGTCTTATTGACTAACGGCTTGTTGCATAAATTTGTTTACATTTTTCTTAATCATTTTCATTGAAGAAAAGAAACAAAATGATGCAAAGATTATCTCGTATTCTTAGTAGCTGAGTACTTTTTTCAGAAGACATTTTACTTTTTTATTTGCTACTTGTAAAATGTGCCACTGTTTTGTTACAATAATTCCGTATAAGTTCAAATATCTCTGTCCATTATATCAACTTAGTCCTTCTGTTTCTTAATGAAAATTGGGCGATTTATGAATCATTTGCCAGGGTTTGTTATAAGATATTTTTAACCTCTTGAATATGTGCTAGTCGATAGATTTATATGATAAACGTGCTCCGTATGCTACACAGCATGCATAGTAATAGAATAGATCAGGTGGCGATCTACTGTGTAGATGAGTGCTAGGCATTTTGACTATTAAAAATTATTTTCATATATAAATATCATATCCCAAGAAGCCCTGTCATTTATAAAATGTGTTGGGATTTTTATTTGCATAAAATATCTTTAGCAAATAAGCATGATAAAACATGCTACGCAATGTAATTTTACTTAATTTCAAATATACGGCTATGATAAATATTGACGTAATTCCTGTAAATTTATTCTCAATAAAATGTGTTTCTTGTTTAAAGCGTGTCATCGATTACGTACAATCATATGAAAATCATTGATAAAATTATATGTACTGTATTGTATTGTATTAAATTGTATTTAAATTCATACTCCTGGAATGTACTATTTATAGAAAATAAACAATGTTCTGTTTCCTCGAAATATGAATCATTCAAATTGCTCAAATAGAGAGAGATGATTGTATGAAAATTGTTCAATTTCTATTTAATATTTGGTATTTAGTATTTTTATATATATCATCAAGTTAAGTGAAAATGAATAAGAGAAATGAGTTTTAGTGCGTGATTAAGCGTCGCCTACAGTGTTTTAGATCCTGGCAAGATGATGAAATTTTTTTTTCAAATTGCTACGCCAATCAACCGAACATTGTAAGATAAGACAAATGATGATAAGCCTTATCATCGTTGGTTACACCTACCGTTTACCAATGAAAACGTCATTGGACATTTAAAACAACCGTGTTGTAAATATAGAAAAGCTTAAATCCGCAAACCCTTTGATGTCAGAAATATTATGGATTGTACGGCAGATGCTATGTTATGTGGATAAACATAGAATAATGAATTCCAACAATTGGCACCGTTTTTTCTTTTTATTTTATTTCGTTATTATTCATTGCTACCATTTGGTGTGATTGTTTGTTGATTTACGCTAATTAATTAAAAATTGGAATGAAGGTGTTGGTGATTATCGCTGTGAATTTTCCTATATAAAGGCATTGCATTGTCTGGCAGCAATTGAGTTTTTGTTTGGAAGTGAACCAGAACTATTGAATATAAATTTATTTTGTTTTTTCCGTTGTGAAATGATTTCTAGTGAAAGAAAACATATAATCGAAAAACAATTGTATAAAAATTGTGAATAAATAGTGTAAAATACTCCCTAATTGAAGGATTTCATTTTTAAGTGTGAATGATTTATTATTATGACCAAAATAATAATCATGGATCTGAATAAACATAATGTAAGGAATATTCTTTATTTGTGTAGCTGTGAAATTCAGTGAAAAAAAAAATCACTTATTGTTATTGAATTTCTTTATTTTGATTGACCTTGTGTAGTAAACTAATAAAAATGGTTATCATTTTCGATATTCAAATATGGAATTTATTAAAATGTGACAATCTAAATTGATTTACAGCTGCTGATACCAGTGTTTTTATTTGGAATGCTGTCGGTCTATTCTGCAACGGCAACAAACTCTGAAATTGACAGTGTCTACTCTAAACAAATCCGATTATTCAATAAATTAGGAAATAATTGGGTTTTTGAACCTGCATCACAAGCAGAAGATACCTATTCCGATGACAATGATGAAAGAGTTGATCCGGGACTGCGGTTCCTAGAAGAATTTCAAAAAACACAACAACGGTAACATTTTTCATTTTAATGAATTTTTATTTATTTATTTATTTATTTATTTTTTCATGTTTTAGTCAATTTTAATTGGTTTTTTTTTTTAATTTCTTTTTCATTTTCGATTTTTTTGATGTCATTTTATTTTATGAAATTTAAACATAATTTAATGTTTTTTAGACCCGTTGCATTTAATAAAAATCGTAATCAATTGATAAGTGAAAGAGAATTTGAAAGTGAAGTAGACAGAGTTCCAAGTGTTCCGTATGATGACATTCATTTAAGACGTTCAACTCGCTCAAAAGCACATCAAAGAGTAAATACATGTGAAATAAAGAGATTGGAATTACCAATCAAAATTCTAACGAATTTTTAATTTTTTTTTTTTTAGATGACTTTTCAATCTCTTTGCCCGATCATCATAAAAACAGTTGTATTAAGAAATGATCTAGTATATGAATATCGCCCTGAATACTATGAAGAAATAATATGTGAAAAGCAACCAGTTGTTCACAATCCATTTGAATCTAAAATAAATGTAAGTAATCAATTTTATCGAGATTTCATAGATGAACATATGTAATTGTATAAAATATTTTTGAAATTTTTAGCAATGTCATGAAGTTGGGTTCTCATGCATTCAGTTAAATGCCACCGTCTTTTTGACTCGAAGGTTAAGGAATGATGAAAGTGACTGTTGGGAATCTGAGGTAGATTTTTTATTAGATTAGTAAGCAAAAATATCTTGTTTTAATAAATAAAATAAAATAAATCCATTTATTCCAAAAATATTCAGACTCGTCATATTGCTGCTGGCTGTGAATGTAAGATTTTTTTTTTTTTTTTTTTTTTTCATTTCATTAATTTTCCTGGAATATTCGTTTTTTTTTTCCAAATTATGTAATATTAATAAAATGTTCTCCTTTTGCAGGTATGTGGCCAACAACAGTTCATGGCGGTTAGACTCTTTAGACATTTCCTAAGTTTTATTTTCATTTTATTTTCACTTATATTGATATTATTTTTTCAGATATTCACCATCATTAAATTTTTAATTTATCTTGTTGTTGGTGCGAAACAAAAAAAAAAATCAAATGAAAAAAAAAAAATAAAGTCGATGTTGTCATATTTAAGAACTATTTATTTCATAATTTAAATCTGTGAGCTGAAAAATATATAATTGTACGCAAACAAGAAAATAACTGTGTTTTTATTCCGTTGTTCAAGCAAAATTTATTATTTCTAAGTAGAATAAAAAGAAAAAAAAAAGCCTATTAAAACCTTTCATTCATAGACCAAATGCCTTTTAAACATGGCAGCCAACTTCAAAGCATTGAACAAGCGTCACTTCACAAAACCCGTTTAAAATTCATTATTATTTTGACATGTGTCTCCAGTTTCTTCTGCACGCAATTAGTTTTCAAATAGATAAAAGATCACTTTCTCTTTCATGTGAGCTCATTGTTTATATTTCGACATTTGAATTTTGAAAAAATTTCTCCAGTTGATTGATAACGTAGTAAAATATGTACAAAGTCCGATTGGACTTGTCAACAAATGTGCAAAGCTATCAAATAAAGATTAAACAAAGTCTAATTGCCCGTTAAGACGACGACAACAATCTTGAATATTGGGCCAATAGTTGGGCCAATCTATTCATTGTAAGTAGTAATTTGTGCAAAGTTCAAAGTTAATGTGTTTTTTTGAACATATCGTGTTCCTGATGAACTCTTTAAAAACAATTGTTCAGAACCATTTCTCACTTCATTCCGAAGTAGATCTTATTAGGAAACAGATCTTATTAAATCAGCATTTTGTTTTTTGTTTCAAAGTAAACGTATCAATTGGACATTGTGTGGTGATAAAAACAAAACAAAAAAAAAACGTTTTATTTGTTTTTTCAAGAATCTTAATAGGTAAAATGTATACAATAAAATTGGTTTGTTTGTGATTTTGTATGATGTGTCAAGGGAATGTGTGATGTATTTAATTGAAATTTAATTTTGTTCATAATATGTTTGTGGTGTTTCTGGAACATATATGACGGGCTTTATGACTCTCCGTCTTCTTTCAGCTTCTCCAAGTTGTAATCCGGGCGTCTGTAATCAAAGAATAAGAAGAAAATTATAAATTTCGAGCTCAAATATCCAATTTATATCAATATAAATATTTTGATTGTTATCATAAAATACATTGAGCATTAGACACATTGATTTCACATATACAAAACGTTAGTGAAGCGGACAAAAATAAAAAATTTTCGAAATGATTAAAAAAGATGAATTTGACTGGGTCATATATGAATTTCCATGAGCTATATGAAACATTTTTCCCATAACCATCGGTCAATTTGAAATTTCATTTCAAATTTATTGAAGCATATGCTGACATCAGCTAAATCCCAAATGAATCTCTGTTTATTATATACTCACACTCAGTTTTTACGCTTTTTGTTGAACACAACATTTCGAAACAAGAAATCGTCGATTAGAAGTATGTTTAAAAAATTGTACGAAAATATTCTATTAAGAATGTTTATAGATTTTTTTTTTTGTTTTTGTTTTTGTTTTTGTTTTTGTTTTTACACCGAATGAATGGGATTGATTGTGCATTAACAAGAATGACACTTAGAAAATACTATTGATTAACCCAATTATAATAAGTAATCTAAAGGAAAAAAAAAAACATAAAAAAATAATAATCATAAAAAAGCAGCGTAAATCATAAATCATAAAGCACCAAAATAAACAATTCGTTAAAAAAAAAAAAAAACAATTTCGTCAATTCGTTGAAATGATCAAATTCGCCAGAAGAATAAAAATGAATAATTTAAAATTTTAAAAATGTTTCAAAATCAGAATTGACTTACCGATTCACATTTACAACTGTTTTTATCAAAATATGTCCCAGACGTGCAATCTATTTCTTCGCGACATCGACACGTGCAACTATTTGAATCCCATATCTTTTCACCATTTTCCTAAAAGAAAATCAAACAAACACAAAATGAATTTGATTTCATTTTGTCAATTTCTAATTGAATTTCAAACAAAGGATCCATTCAACTTACTGATACACATTTCTTTTGATCTTCAAAATTTATGCATTTACATAAACATTGTGATTCATCGTATCGTTGAAATTTCGTACAGTCACTCGCTCGTTTCTTACAATCACATTTACATCTTGTGTGCACTTGAACCACTACAAGCTCTTTATTCAATAGTTTAACTTTGCCGCCTCTTTGATATTGTCCTTTGTAAACCTATAACAAAATTTCAAAAATTTCATAAATATTTGGAATTCGATTCGATTTTTAAATACAAAACTCACCTCATAAATAACATCATTTGATTCTATTGGTTGACATGAGACAAGATCATTGTTACAACATCCACCACATCGATTCACTCGTGTACACGATGGAAATACCACAATTGTTGGATCTCTAACATCAGATCCATCAGTTAATCTAAGTGGAACGACGGTTGGGCCTGGTATACAAGTGGCTGGTGTTGGTTGCTTACCTCTCGATCGTTCTACATCTTCACCACCGAAACGTGCTAACAAAAAAAAAAAAAAAAAGAAAAAAAAAAATAAAACAATCGAAATCTTATAATTCTCATTATCTTTTTCATTTACAGAAATCTACTGTGATTAAAAACATTTGGAAAAAATAAAATAATGGAGGCAAAAGACGTATTATCATGTTTTATGCAATTGTGCCATGATCGTAGCGAACATTTTCAATATAATTTGGCATCAAATGCAGTACTTGATTGGTTTGGTCGAACAATTCAAGGAAATAAATGTATCGAACGATTTTTTCAATGTGACGTTTGGCCGCAGTATGAGCAAAATTTCGTAGCTGCCATTACATGTGATCCAATTGAAACTAGATCAACTCATGAACAAGCGTAAGTTGAAACAACATTTTATAAGAATTTTCATTAAAAAAAAAAAAAAAAAAATTGAATTGACAAAATTCATAATAATATTATAAAATGTCTTTGTTTTACAGAAAAGAGACGCCAGTTGAAAATGCAATATTGTGTATACCAACACAAACCGCATCAGCCTCTGGATATGAAAGTCCGCCGCCATCAAAACGAAATCTTGACATACCGCCACCAATTCAACGAAATAAAAAGTACAAAAAACGCATAAATAAAGAAGATCAAACCGCTTCTTCAAGTTCAGATGATGATTTTGAATCATATAATAAATCGTATAATTTGCGTCGTACAACAAAATACAATAGCGCATCAAAGACAATATGTACGAGAAGCCATAGTCAAAGCAAAAATGTGATTAAACCAGAATTAAAAATTGACCAGCAAGATAGACGATTGTTGCGAAAGCGAATTGTAACAGAAAAAGCAAAAATCGACAATCATCATCATCATCATCATGATGTTGATGACGATGATCGTAGTTCATCGCCAATGAAACGATCTAAAAAAATGTTAGACAGTATAAATGATAAATCGTGTGCATCATCAAGTACTACTACCAGCGGTTGTTCATCAAGTGATTTAAATTTCTCAAAGCCATTTTCGGAACTAAAATATTTAGAATCGATTGGATCGATTCGAACAATACGTCGTGCAAAGCATCCAGGTATTAATAAAGTTCCGACTACAAAATCAATCACAGCCACACCATTTGTATCGCCCGAATCACAGAATGGATGGGATCGAAAAACAAAATTAAAAATATCCTATCGAACTGGTTTGGTAAAAAAGGATGATATTCAATTTGCGCTAATTATTTATGAACCATTGACAACAATTACACGACGAAACCTGCTTGATGAGTTTGAAAAAGCAGCAGCTGAAGATGATGAACAACACATGGACAAAGCGTCAAAATTACATTTAACATCACCTCACGTATCGGCGAAAAGTTCGCAAGATACCAGCATTCAAAAAACTCCAACTTTTCGTAATAAATCCAAACATGATAAAGTTTCGTCTTTGCGACGATTACGATTTTAGATTTAAGTAACCAATTTTGTAACGAAATCTATTACCATATTTTCTTTTTGATTATTTGAAAAACAAAACAAATGTCCACGATTGAATCAAAAACTCAAAACATTTTGAAATGTTTGAAAAAAAGGATGTGTTAAAAAAAAAAAAAAAAAATAAAATTCTAGTTTAACTGAAAATATGACCTAGTTTCTATGTCAAATGTGGTCTTTAATGTTTCGTACAAATTAGAATTAATCTTTTCCATATGTTATTGTTCTAAGAATTAAGAATTAAGCTTAATTGAATAAATTGTTGTTTTTTCGAACAATGTTTCTTAATTGAAAATTAAAAGAAAATTGTTACTTACGTGATATCACTTCAAGTTTTTTAAGCGAATCTTCATCAAGAAGTTGAATGAAATCTTCATAACCATTCAAGGTATTTGTAACATTTATTGGAATATATGAAACCTGGAAATATAAATATAATTAATGCATATTATCGAAAAAGAAAAGTATTCATTGCAAGCATAAAATAATTTCAAGAATTTCATTCTATTTTGTTTACAACAAAATATACAATTCAAGTTGAATGAATCATTGTCTATTTGTGCGATAAGACAACACTCATGACAGATTGTTATTAAATATTGTGTGTGTTTTTTTCCCATTAAATTGCATTTTGTATTTTATCATTGAACGTGTCAACGACAGTCAAATGTATAACAATGCCAACTAATAACGTTGTAATTTTGATTGAACGTCATTGTCATTGTTTATCACTGAGAGAATATTTCGTGATTTATTTACCGCTAGAGTTTTCAAATGATATTTAATTGAAAATATAAACACGTACAAATAGATTATTAGAATATCATTTGCGTTCATAGCAAAAGTGTCAAAGGCATTATGTTATCTCTAAATCGATACGCATGCCACTATAGATACAGTCACCTGTTGCTTTAACATAAAAATATTTTGAATAATTTTGTGGCTTCAACATTGTTCTGTTTTAAATATAGGCACCTATGAATTATCTGCGCATCTGTTGTCATTTACCATTTTGCTTAAAATTACAATTGAATGAATCATCCAGTCGACGACTGGCAGTCGCATAAGCACTGGTATCACATGTCTCTCTATTAATACAATAGTTTCAGTTTGTTATAGTTAATAATTCATGGGTTGGTATCATCGAATAAAACATAATCGAAGCTATTATGTAAATGTTGTATTCAAAATTTTTAGCATATTGTCACTTGTTATCAGGCTAATGCTAAGCCTAATATGAATCATGACCGTGGTAAACATCGTACAAAACAAGCCTATTCTGAATTAAATTGCACATCTGTTTGATTTTTATAGCGATGGAGAAGAACAAAACAACAACAATAGTCTTAATCGAGTTAATGCTATTGCGTGAGCAAAACGGATGTCCCAAATTATCGCTAATCATATCAACTCAATTTAAATGAAACGATGAAACGCGCGATTTTTATATGAATTTGTTTGTGACAATGCGTTTGATTTTCACAATGCCATCGAGACCATTTTATATCTTTGAATTTTATACATTTTGTGATTTGAATGCAAATGCGTTCGTTCATTTGCACATGCAACTGCATAATATCTGGTGATTTGCATTTAAATTTATTATACATCATCTTTGTCATTGATACACCTAATTTGGTGTACTCTCTCTTCTCCTCTTTCTCTCTCTCTCTCTCTCTCTCTCTCTCTTCCATCCGCATATTCGGTTTTCAGTTGGTTTTGTGATTCCTTTCACTACATCGACCAACAGATTCACTTCGAATGTGAATCATAAGATTTTGATCTCACGTTAATGCAGCTTATGATTGGAAATAAACGTGTGTGGTTCTTGTCTGCATTTTACATTGTGCATTCGATTTCTCCGAATTTAACACACTCGAAACTCAGATGTATTGATATGGAATTTTTCCGAAGAAAAGGCTTCAAGACACGCGCCGTTACATTAAAAACAGCATCTGCTGGTAAATGTTTACTCTTATTTAATTTAGTAATTTTTACAGAAATTTCTCTCTCACTTCGTGTGACAAAATTTTAGAATATATTTTTATTCACTTTGGCTGAACACATTTGTTTATACATTTAGCAGAATGGGAATTCCAAGAACCAAATACACACTTTTGTTTGAATTATTTTCTTGTTTTTTATTTTTCGTAAAGAATTATTTATTTATATTGAGTATTGTGACACGAATTTAAATAAAGCGTGGTGAAGAAAATTTGTAGTGAATGTGAAACCGATCAAATTAGAAGAAACAAGTTTGTGTGATAAAACTGATGTGCGGTGGAATTGATGAAAATTTCATTAACAAATATTGTACATTAGTATATTTTTACGTGCTTGTTGATAAAATTGTTGTTCTAACGGCTTAATTATACAAAAAAAAAAAAGTTTAAAGTGCTGAAAATAATAGAATTCAGTCAAATGTATATTATTTCAAATTGTTTACAGCTATTCATATTCAATACGTAAATTATCATCGTCATACTTGCTAATTTAGTTTGCGGTAAACTAACTTTTCATGATTTTTTTTTTTCTTTCTTCCAAATCACCAATAATGGTTGCAAATTCCCACTTTGGTGAACAAAAACATATACAAACAATTTTAATTATATATTGACTTATTCTTAGAATCATTAACGTTTATCTCAGAGTATTTTTGGCGTTGATGAACTTTTCCAATTTTTGTCAACAAGTTAAAATGAAGATTTGATCTTTTCTTTGATATGTAGAATTGAACGACATAATAATGAGACGTCTGGTTAGGCAACAGGTCAATCCAAAGATACCAACATGGCAATACATGTATAATATGGGGAATCCAGACGATAAAAATGTTAATGATAAATGGCAACAAAATAGGTTTCATCATATTTTACTTTGTGAATAGTAATTAGGCTTGCATTCACTTTCAGAGAAAGAAAGAGAGAGAGAAAGAGAGAGAGAGTGAGAAACCTGTATGAAATGGAAACGTATGCACCACACATTGTTGACTGTTCACAACACAAATCGATATGATTCATCGCATAAAAACGTGAGAATCATGGCGCTTAAGATTAAGATGCAGAAGCATTTAAAGAATTTCAAATAATATTTTTAGCTTTTAGAGAAAGAAAACTTACTTTTTCACGATTGCATTCATCACATTCTCCATTATCTTTTTTATGACGTTCATTGGAATGGCTTTCATCGTTGATGCTATGCGCTAAGTTCACTGGTGACATACTATCGTCGGGGAATCTTATTAAATCACCATTGCTCGACAATGACGCTGTATTGTAATCATTATATGGTGTATTATAACGACGACGATCATGATTGAATGCATTTTGACGCGGTGGTGTATATTGGTAAGGTAATGCTTCTTGTGTAGTCACTAAACCACACAATGACACACACATTAAAATGCCAAACATTTGTAATTTAAAAATCAAATTCACTTTAAACATTCTGAGTTTTGTTTGTAATTTTTTTTTTTTTTTTTTTTCAATTTTCTTTGGTTTCTATGTTTCACCTAATCCCGGGAAATGCATATACATTCACTGTAAAAACAAAAACAATTAAAACATTTTTTTTTTCAGTTTAAATATGTGCAAAAATCACAAGCTAATTTCAACAAATTCGAAAATCGTGCGGTTTTAATTTGAAACCAATTAAAAAATTCACTTTTATAATTTACAATGCAAACAGTTTGCAATCAACTAATTCATCACTCTAAGCAGAACAGGGCTTTTTAATAAGCTTTTAAGACATTTTGTTTTACTCTCTTACGTATTTCTTATCAAACAATATTTCAATAACATTGGTTCACATGGTTTGTGAAATCACTTGTGTAGATAAAATTATTTTTGCATGATTAATTTTTCATAACTTCTATCATTTGATATTTTTTCGTTTTTGAATATTTGAAAAATATTTTGGATAAAAATTCATTAAACTCAGCACGTTTTGAATTGATTTAATTTGTCATAAAATGTGATTAGTTCACAGTTGTTTATTTGGACAAAAAAAAAAAAAAAAAAAAAAATGAAAATGAAAATAGGAATGAACAGACAATAAAATTTCTATTGTGATTTGGTGAATGTTGACATGTGGTGATTATTGTACTTTTGTTTGGCTGACCGTAATTATAGTGATTTTTTTTTTTACTTTTATCAAACTTACGAACAGCGATTTGTGATTCGGGAATTAAAGTTGGGAAAACACTATTGCAATAGAATATTTGTCAATAATAATATTGAATGAAAACAATGACACGCTCTTTAGATGATCTTTACTTTTTTTGTTGGGGGGGAGGGGAGGGTAAACAATATTTTTTTATCGCGATTCAAAGAAACTTGTTATAAATTCTTTAATCGTTGACTTTATGTGTTCAAGATAAGTGGTCAACATTTAATGGAATGGTTTAATCAAGGTTCGCTCTATTTAACGAATGATCAACCGTTTTGTCCTGAATGATGATTTAGGTATAACATTTGGTTTTAACTAGATAAGATTGTTCGAGATATAAATTATAAGTGAATTCCGTCCGAATAAACAGTTTAAAAAAAAAAAACAAAACAAACAGTGCGAGAGATGACTCGTCCACAAAATTGTAGTAATGAATGTGTGACGACATAGTATGAAATTGTTGTTTGTCATTAGAATTGCAATGCCGATAGTGAGATAACGATTAGAGATCAAGAGGATGTGAATGAATTGAATTAAATTGAATTGTTATGTGTCGGCATTTTAGCTAGCATATATTTCTACCGAATATACATATATATATATATTATATATCACGCATGAAATTAGACTCATTTTGATGATTACCATAAATCCAATCTTGAATAAATTTCAAATACAATGAAACTTATCATTATATTCCACTATATCAATGCTGTTTATTACATTTTCAGAGTTTTAAAAAAACACACATCAAATGCAACCAACGAAATCGATCAAGGTTATATATGAATGCGGAATAATAACAACTCACGACACTTGTTGTAAATATTTTAGATATTTCATATTCTGTCACGATGAAAATGAATATTTCGTTGGAATATTTCTTGCATAATTTTCAATGCATTTCCAAGTTAGTAGACAAAACAACAAACAACAATTTCACCATAATTAACACAAATTTGTTGATGCCAAATGCAAAATTTGTTGCTATTTTCTTGGTTTTCTGTTTTTTCATCACAATTTTAAAATATAATCGGACATTTAGTCGGGAACGATCATATTGTATTCAATAATATTTAGCAAACATAAAATTGTTCGAGTGTATTTAATAAAAAAAAAAAAAAAAAACTCAAACTGAAAATAAACAATACCCGACAAAATAGTTCGTTGTCTCATATATTCAAATTAAATAGAAATCAGTGTGCTGTGTTGCACAGCGCACGCACCATATAGCACCGTCAAAAAAATACTTTTATTTCTTTCAACAGGTAACAGCTAACTGAAAATACACAAACGATTCGATATAATATTTTAATGTCGCGCATATATCACGAACATCATATGAAGGTGTTGTTTCTGTTGCTGTTTCTGCCATTCACTGTCAATGTGTATTGTATGTGCGCCGTACACATTGTTTCAATATAAATGCCACTATTCGGCATATTTGTATGAGTGTTGCTTGTAAACTTGTTGTTGTTGTTTTGTTTATTTGTATGATGGCATTGCTCCATGACGATCATATCTCATTTTGTCATTTTTAGATGAAATTAATTCAAATTAATTCTTTACAATTTAGCAGAAGAATTCTTTTTTATTGTAGAATAGTCCTTTAAATTTAATTATTTGCGAAAGAAAAAAAAAAAAAAAAACATTCGCGAAAAAATGTATTGAAACATGTGGAAGTTTGTTTAATAATGTTAAATAAAGTGGCAAGTATTACATTGATCATTCATTCCAGTCATGTGAACAAATTTCGTCACACCTGACACAGTAGCAATATCAATATCAGATTTTAAAGCTTAATACTAACAATTTAAATAAACAAATGTTATCTTTGACGCAAACCCGCTGAAACGGCTCAAATCTATTTGGAGTTTTTTTTTTGGTAAGAATTTATGAGAGTTTTTGTTTAAAATTCAATTTTAATTTAAGAGTTCTTAAGTAAAAATTATTGTTCCAAAAAAAAAAAAAAAAACGAAAAATTACGCAAAAATGATTAAAAATTCGTTTTATTAGTCTCGAAATGAAAATATTTTTTTATTTTATTTTCATCTTCAAATTTTAAATATAAAAAGTCAATGTAAATTTAGTTTAGATTGACATAATTCTTTCGATAAAAACCAAAAAAATAAAAATTATTCAGAAAAATGTATACTTCAAAAAAAAACATTTTTTAAGTTAAAATGACTTTGGATTTTTTTTATTTTCATCATTTTCAAATATTACCAAAAGAAAAAAAAATAAAATTATTTGCCAATTATTTAAAGAAAAATATTTCACCATAGACACAAACCATTGATGTATTTGGTTCGTGACATGAAATGAACTGTCGAATTAATTCATGACATTGGAGTCTTTTGCGTTTTTGTTTCATTGACATTTGTTTGTTTATGTTTGAATATTTTCAAGTTGAAGTGCAAATCTGTGGGAAAGTCATAACCGTATTTTCGATCATAAGTTTTATTTGCAAAAATGCATACCAATAAATCATCAACAAATTATCTACTGAATGCTGCATTCAATGAAAAAAATACACAAAATCTATTTCACGTAAGATTTTATTCAATCAACATCAATTTGCGTTTATTTAATCAAATAAATTCTGTGAAATTCTATTTTAGATTGCATTTAAATTAGCAAAAACCGGAAAAAAAGTTTTGTTTATTTCAGCCAAATCTCCTGAAACACTTCCAATTCGAGAAGATGAATACGATGCAACAATGTGCAGAGACATTTTAAAGAATATCATTTTCAGTTATCCTCCCAGTGCAACTGATCTCATTAAATATTTTATGGGTACATTTTTATTGACATTGATTACAATTAATTTGATTAAATAATCTACAAATTATTGACAAATTATTTGATTTAAAATTTTTTCATAGGCATGAAAAAGTTACAACCAAAACCCGATGTACTAATAATTGACTTCTTGCACACATTCTTCGATGATTTATCATTATTGGATACAGATGATCAGTTACAGGCACATTTTATTGATTGTCACATGCTCATAGCTGCTAGTGCTCATGGTGTTGTCGATATGCTGTCATCGGGAATTTCTTATAAATTTATTAGCATCATTTGTATTGATCCAGAATGCCATTCTATTTACACTAGATTCGTAAACACTTTTGTTGATTTATATTATTATAAGAAAGATTGTATTTTATCAATGAACCAATTAATGCAACATTTTTCATAATTATACAAACATTGATTTCCATTGTGAAAATAAATATATTCTCATTTATTCAATAAAATATTTGTTCCGCATACATACATGCATACATATAATTTCTTTCATAATATTCAGTAAAAACGGATAATCGATTCACAAAAATAGTCTCTTTTAGCTAAAATTAAAACCTTTACAACTAGTGGAAATGGCTCATTGTTGGTTTTTCTTTCACAATATATTGAGAAAAAAAAAAAAATATTTTCTTTGATTTTATTATTTTGCCGCCGTTTTTTTCATGCTTGAAACCTTTAATTATACAATACCATTCAATACGAAATTATTAATTAGATCTTTGAATTTATTCAACATGTAAATCAATTGTATTTGATACTCTCTACTTAGTTGAAGTTTCTTATTATGTTGTAGCTTCGCGTTGAGTAATCATGATCGGTACGAACAAAACTTCTTTTAATTGTGACATTGAATATTTCGCGCCAAATTGAAATCTGATAATAAACAGAAATGTATTTTAAATCATATGAAAATCATAATTAATTTGTTTTCAATTACCTGTGTATCGTCCAAATGAACACAAAAGCTTAAATCAATCAATTTTAACTTATGACACTGGTTTAAAATTCTGAAAAAAAAAAAATGTATAACATCAATGAGCATTATTAATCAATATTGTCAATATTTAAAAAAATATCTATGAAACTTTGAATAAACTTACAAATAACATTTTTCAGTTGATATTCCTATGAGGAGATTGGAAAAAAAATATTAATTATTTTGATGGTAAAATAAATGTCAATGCTTACCCATAACTCCCAATAAATCCAATTGCTCTAAATTTGGACACAAATTGGCAATATTCTCAAGATCACGATCATTCAATCCTCGTATTGCTGCCAAAAATAGTTTTTTCAAGTTTGGACATCCTTTTAGTAATTTTAACAAACTTTCGCCTGGTGAAGCCTCATCTCTTAAGCTAAATAATCACAAATAGAATTTTTCTCAAAAAATATCCAAAAAAAAAACAAATTCATATGCTTTTCTTAACACATACCACCATCCAAAATCAACTTCTTCCAATTCAGTGCATGTGGCCGCCAATGCTCTTAGGCCAGTTGATGAAAGACCACGTGATTTCCACATATCAATTGATTGAATATGAACATTGCATCGAGCTATTGTTGTTGCTACTTGATCCATATTTGCTTGGCTAAATGCCAAATTAATGTGCCTCAAATTTTGATTATTTTGTAGCATTAACATAATTTGCTGTTCTTCAATGTCAACATGAAATAAATCCAATCTTTCCAAATTTTTAAAATGACCAAAAGGATTTCCAGTTACTCTTGAGATCGATGCATTTCTTAACGATAGCTCTGCAATTAGATGCAAAATTTTGATATTTTTCAATTTTTTTTTTTATTAAAATTTGTCAATTTTATTATTCAAATACCTTTCAAATTATCACAAATCATTCCCACTGTTTCTAAGCTGTCACAACTTAAAAATTTCACTGAATTTAGCCTCAAATGTGTCACTTGCTTTCCACAATATCGTATAAAACTGAAAATAAATTTCTTTATTCTAGAAATGAATTAAAAAAAAAAAAAATGCCAATTTACGTGATATTTACTCATTAAAATCTGATGAAGTTAAATTGTTGAATAATCCACACCAAGAGAGATCGACTTTTTTTAAAAAACGACATCGTTGTTTGAATGTATTTAATACTGAATCATCAACAACATCCCAGAATGGCATCAAATTGATTTCAGTATATAATGATGGATCACTGGCAACTTGATAGAACTTTCGGCATGTTTGTGAAATTCGACACAATGACACCAAATCCAAATAGGAACAAATTTTTAGCAAAATCTCAGACTAAAAAAACAAAGATTCATCAATTTTTTTGTTTTTTGTTTTTTTTTCAAACCAACTATTGGGTAATTGACTTACAGGCATATTTTTCAATGTGTACGGATCCTTGTCTTTTTCAGGTACGGTTGGGCTTAAACTTCGGCTGTTGCTACAATTGATTTTAGCTATAATGTTTTCTAAGTCTTTCATTAAAAAGTCTTTTAACAATTGATTTTGATTTTGATTCAACGCTGGCACTGTTGTAAATGATACTTTTTCCAATTTCCTTTGAATGGGTCCTTTATTGGCTTGTGACACATTGATGCGTTGTTGAAAATCGCTACGTGGAGTAAATTTAACACCTTCCAATAAAATACCATCAATTTCGGTAAAATATTCTAAATTTCGATGATTAAATTCAATACGAATGATTCGAGTGGGAATTTTTAGTTCTTTAATTTGCGGTGAAAAAATATGAGAATCATTTGAAAATGTTCGAACCGTAGAATCATCATTTCCATCATCTTCCCACAAACAAACCCATCGTTCTGTTGTTGTGAATGCCCATATTTTTACAATTGAACCAGGATTATATGTTTCATATACAAAAATTTCACTGGGAAATACATAGTCTTCAAACTCAACCACTGAAAAAAAGAAAAAAAAAAAAGAAAAAAACAACAACAAAATAATAACGATTAGCAATTACTCGAAATGGAATGAAAATAGAATAGAAAAAAAAAACAAATTTATTACCTATAAAGTCTTGTGGCATATTTTCGCTTACTGTTTGTGGCATAATATCGGTTGAGCGTGAAGGCGCCATATCCCACCATTTACCATAGGTGCGCTATAAAAATAAAACAAACAGTCAATTTAATCCAATTGAGTGAAACATAATATCAATTCCATTATATGCATTGTACCATTGCAAATGTTTCTGGAAAATCACCATAGTTGGGAAATTTAGATGGTCGCCCAGTGATATTACATGCCGTATATGAAATACTATTGTCACTTCCATATTGAGAACTAAATTCTAAAACACGAGATGCAAATTGTGAAATTGGTGTTTCATTGCGTTGAGCTGTTCCATTGCATAGTCCATATATATCATCAGTTGTTATTTCAGATCCTGATGATGATTTCATGGCCGTGGTACTAATTAAATCTTCAAATGATGATGATGATGATGAAGTTCGATGAATTGGTCGAAATAATTCGTTGTTAACATTATGAAACATTTTCTGTTCTATCTATATTGGCACTATTCAAATAAATACTATTTTATTGTACACTTTCTTTCTACCTTAAATTGTTTAATTGTAAAATCAACTTTTAACGAACAATATTTTCTCTTTCCTTTTATCGAATGTTGTCATATATATATATACATATACAATGATTGATCTGCTTTCTTTTTATCAATTGCTAACTTTCATTCCTTATTTGTTGTTTACCATTTATCTTGGGTTTAAAGTTCCAACTCTAATTGAGATCATCGGCCCCGATAACCAAATACATTGTCTTGTCACTATCAAATTAAAATTTACTTTTTGAATTTTGTTCACACACAAAATACCACTTCATAACTGTACTCAATATAATCTAATTGGGATGTGAAAAGAAAAATAAAAACAAATTTATTCAGAAGAACGTCAAACACACTAAGCGTACACAATAAATTTGTGTATAATTAAATTAATATCGTTTGTGCACTCATGTTTCCTCATATATATTTCTATGGTCGTTGTTTTTTTTTTCTTTTCTTTGCTGTTCTTTTTGCTTCTACTTTGTTTAGCTTTTCTCACTTTACTGCATTAATCCAATTCTGTGACTGCACATAATTTCGTTTTAGTTCAATGTTTTTCTCGTGTATGCGTTCTTAGTTATTCTATTGCCTTTCATTATTATTGACACTTTGTGAAACATCAGCTGCTTTGCACAACGCATACCATCGCATTGAACCTTATTTACTGTGTACACTGCATAGTTTCACGTTTCGAAGCGAAACATTCATATGAACGATTTTTTTTTTGCTCATTGGAACGCGTTCACATTAACAATTTTCATGAAATTCGCATGAATAATTATCAAAATTTGTAGAAAAAAAAAATCTTTTTTGTTTTTTGAAATGAATCTAATTGTTTCCTCCTTTTATTGGTAATTTTTTCAATATTTTTTGGATGAATTTCTAAGTTTTTTTTAAAATACACTTGAAGCTATCTGTCATGTGAACCATGTCATTCAATACGAATTACGAAACACCGAATACGAATCTATTCAATTTTAAACTCCGCATTTCATATGCTAACCGACAGTCACTCAATAAACTTGTGAAACAGAATTTTTTTTTTGTCCAATGTTCAATTGACTTTGTCCTTTTTCCGTCATTTCCATGGAATTTTAACGTAGTTCTTATTTACATATCTTAATTTTGTGAGTGTTTTTTTATTGCCGATGTCAGTGATTAGTTAAATTTTTTAAATTTATGTTTTGTGTTGTTTGACGAATAATTTGGTGCGAAAGAAATCCATTGCATTTTTTTTTTTGTTATATGTAAGTGTTTGATCCGTTATTGTTTTCTTTCACAATCTTTTGCATACATTTTTCGCTGAAATTTTTCTTTTTGGATGAATCAATTGTCATTGTTTTATGTTATATCAATTTTAAATGGCAATCGAAAAGATTTTATCTCAATGAAGATAGTGTAGAATTTGTTGAAATATACGTTTTTTTTTTTCAACAATAGAATCAATTGTTTGTAGCCTTTTAAACATTTTGAATTATATTTTCAATTCAATTTTTCTTTTTGTCATTTTAACAGATTTACCAAATAGCCAAAATGTCATCCGATGATTCAGTAAAAGTGGCCGTTCGTATTCGGCCATTGGTGAAATCGGAAAGAGATCGTGGATGTCAGAGTATTGTGCATAAAACAGCATTACAACCTCAAGTTGTTGTCAATTCGAGTTTAAAATCATCAGAAATGTACACATACAATTATGTTTTTGCACCGGACGATACACAAGAAATGATTTATGAAAATGGTGTAAAATCAATGGTACTAAAGTTATTTGATGGCTATAATGTCACAATATTAGCGTACGGTCAAACTGGAAGCGGAAAAACGCATACCATGGGAACTACCTTTAATGGCATCAGAGATGACGAGATGGGTGTTATTCCGCGTGCAGTTGGTGATATTTTTGAGAAAATTTCCGCAATGGAATTAGATCATGATTTTACAGTGAATTGTTCATTTGTTGAATTGTATCAAGAGAAATTATATGATTTGTTATCATCAAATCCACGAGATCAAAGTGTTGTTGATATTCGAGAATCAGATGGGAAAATTTTTATTCCAAATTTAACGGAAAAAATGGTTCAAGATACAGTGTCAACGACAAAATGTTTAATGGATGGTTCATCATTTCGTGCGGTTGGTTCAACTGCAATGAATTCACAATCGAGTCGTAGCCATGCCATTTTTACAATTACTGTGCAAAAAATTCCAAAAGATGATCCAGCATCGGCAACAATTGCAAAATTTCATTTAGTTGATTTAGCCGGCTCAGAGCGATCGAAGAAAACTCAAGCGGTTGGTGAACAGTTCAAAGAAGGTGTAAAAATCAATCAAGGATTACTGGCATTGGGAAATGTGATATCTGCATTGGGCATGCCAAATCAAAACAATGGACATGTAAAGTATCGAGATTCAAAATTAACACGATTATTACAAGATTCATTAGGTGGAAATTCAATGACACTTATGATTGCATGCGTTAGCCCAGCTGATTATAATTATGATGAAACAATTGGAACATTACGGTATGCGGATCGAGCTCGAAAAATTAAAAATAAACCAGTTGTAAATGAGGATCCAAAAACGGCCGAAATTAATCGTTTAAAAGCAGAAATTCAAACATTGCGCGTTGAATTGTTATCAAAATCGGGAGTTGGCATTGCAACAGCTGAAAAATGTAAAACGTGTCAGGAACCACCAACCAAAGCTCAATTACAAAAAGAAAATCGTGAAATGATTGAACAAATGCAACATGCACTATTTGAAATGGCACATCGTGAGAATGTATTGACTGAATATGAAGAAACAATTGAATCATTAAATGCCAAAATAAGCGAATTACGCGAACAAATTGTACAATTGGATAAGGAAAATACAACAAATATGTCACCTGATGAACTTAAAGAATATGAAGAGAAGGTACACATGCTCACATCGACAGTTTTGGATTTAACACAACACATGAAGGAGCGAAACGATTGCATTGTTCAAAATTCAAAACCATCAGAATCACATTCATTCAATACATCACGTTCATCAATTGCCGATAGTGAAGAGCTTGCTCAAACAAATGACAAATACATTAAACAACAAACGGAATACCAACAAGAGCTTCGAGAATTCAAACAAGAGTTGAATCTAAAAGAAAAACTTCACACTAAACTTATTGAAAATTATGAAAAGTTCCGAAGTTTAAATGATGCGGAAAATGTTAAAGCAAAAATGAAAGAATACGAAGATATGATTAAGAAATTGGAAAAAGAGCAAGAGGATCTCAAACTGGCACTTCGAAATAAAAATGGTTCAATTTCAGTAAAATTGGCGGAAGAACGACGAAAACGTGTTCAACAGCTTGAAGCACAAATAGCCGATATCAAGCAAAAGAATAAAGTTCAAGCACAATTATTGAAACAACACGAGAAAGATGGTGAACAAATAAAGAAGCTCAGCAATGACATTTTAGAAATGAAACAAAACAAAGTGAAACTTATCAAAAAAATGAAAGCGGAAAGCGATGAATTCCGTCAATGGAAAGCTCAGCGTGAAAAAGAAATTCTTCAATTGCGTACAAAAGAAAGAAAACTTGAATCTGATGCGGTGAAAAAAGATTTACTGCATGAAAAACAACGAATTGTATTGCAACGCAAATTTGAGGAATCAAATGCAGCAAACAAGCGATTGAAAGAAGCATTGCTTAGAGTTCAAAAGAACAAAGAGAATAAGCAATCAAATAAAAATGCGCCAGCACAAAAGGCAACTTGGCTGAATGAAGAAATTGAGTTAATTACATCGATCGTTGATATAAAACAATCTTATGAACAGCTAAATGAGGCTAGAGCCGATCTCACAACCCGATTAAATAAAGCCAAACGACAAAAGAATAAAGAATTAATAAAGCAAATTGATGAAGAAATTCAAATGCACAATGCACAAATCACCGATTTGCGTGAAAAAATTAATGCAAATGATTTGGATGCAAAAATTAAATCAATTCAAGATTCATATCAAAGTTTACCGGAGAGTCGAAGCATTGTAAGACATTTGCTTAATAATTTGGTTGAAAATCGAAATGCTTTCAATTGCTACTTTGCGCAAGTTCGTGATTTAAAGCATGCAAATGAAGTTTTGCTGGACGAAAAGCAACAAATGGCTGAAGAATTCAAACAGAAATTGGAAGAAGCTCAAAATGAACGAAATCGCCTAGAATCAGAGAATGTAGAGAAGCAATCGGTTTTATTAAAAGCACTAGCGTCTGAAGGTAAAAATTTAAAATAATTCAAGATTCAATGATTTTTTTTTTTTTTAAATTTCATATAAATCAATTGTTTGTTTCATTCTCAAAAGGATCTCAATCAGAATTAATACAACTTCTTCAGAAGCAATTGAACGAGAAGGAAGAAGAAATCAATCAAATCAAACAATCAAAATTAGTATACAAGCGACCAATTACCCAACGATTGATTGAAGATGTAATTTGTTTGTTTATCGTATTTTCAAACTAACATTTAATATATGCAATTTTTCACTTACGCATAGGTAACTTATAAGATGAATGACACTGTGGAAACAATCAATGATTCCGATGATGATACAATGGATCCAGACTGGGTAAAGACACCGGTACAAAAATTACGTCGCAAGACGACGGTAAGTATCATTTTAACACATCAATAAATGTATTTTAAAATCATAACATTTCATGAGAAAACGTTTGATTTTCAGCGAGTGAATTCCAATGAATTTGAAAATGAAACAACAACTATTCCAAAGGCTGCAAAGCCAGCCAAACGATCAAAATCTTCAAAAGGTAGCTGTGGATGTAAAACTGGTTGCAAAGAAGGTCATTGTGGTTGTCGCAAGAGCGGAAATAGTTGCAACGATTCCTGTGGATGTATCACATTGAAGAACTGCACAAATGTGTTTGGTCGTGAAAGTGAAGGAAGTTCAAAGCGGGGACGATCAATTGATGAAAATGATGTGACTAATAACAACGATGAGGAAAAGGAGAATTTAGATGAAGTAGTTCCTTGTACACCACCCAAAAAATTACGGTTAGCGAAATTCTATTTGGATTCATTTTTCTTCTTTTGAATCGAAACAAACAAAATTTCAATTCAATTTCTAATCGAACCAATTTTTCTATTTCTTTTTTTTTTTTTTTTTTTTTTTTTTTGTACAGCACTGAAGATATCATCAATCCATACGTTTATTCGCACAAAAAACGCAATCCTATTTTCACTTCTAATAATGAAACTAATATTCAGTAAACCATTAGTTTTTATTTCATTTTGCAAAAATACATGTCAATGATTGAATTTGATTTAAGTTTAAAATAAAATACTTCATTCCATAAAGATATAAATTGTATCATGCCGATCAAATGTAATCGTTTACAATTCATCTTTTTCCAAATTGAACAACTTCATCTGTTCCCTGATTTCTCTCCAAAATTGTGTACGTTCTTCAAATATTCCACCAGTTTCCATTCCAAACATCGGTTTACCATCAAAATTCAAATTTCCAAGGCGATAATAATTTATTGGAAATTGTTTTGTTTGCTGCCATTTCGGTAAGTGACTTGAGTCAGGCGTTGGATTTCTAAAAAAGTGCATTTTAACATTCAAACTAGATTAGTTACCATGATTATGGGGTTAAACTAAAATCGAAATAAAATATAATTACAGTAATCAACATACCCGGTTTGAGCAAAATGTACCCATAATTTAACCATTGATTCACGCATTATTTCATCTTCTTTTGTGGGCAATGAATTTGAAAAAAGTGTCTCTCTTACTGGGAAGAAATACAATTTTTCATCAGCATGTGAAACACCTTTAAAAAGTAAAATGACAAAATTCGTATAAGTTTTATCATAATTTCTAATTCATTGACTCACCATAAAATATTTCCGGATCACCATTGAATATTTCAGAAAAACTAGCAGTCGCTTTGTGTGTTAATAAATACACATATGTTGGTGCAATATGTTTCTGTGCAAGTCGAATTTTTAAAAATTCATCCATAGCACCGATGAACCAACCATCGCTAAAAAGCTATAAATTTGAGATAATTTGAGAATTCTATATAAAATATATGATTTAGCAAAACGGTACATTTGTCAAATTCGAAAACTTATCCGTTGACACATTGTTTGCGAAATAAAAATCTTTGATTTTATCTGTAATCAATTTCTGCTTAGAAGAATCGTAATGATCATAGTAAAAAGCAATTGGTAATATGGTATCAATGTTCTGAACAAACTCATCAAATAGACCAGGAATGTTGAATAAAGCTGAATCGAATGGAATATAATTTTAATACATTGATTTTCTTTTGAAGGAAGTTCAAAGTTTTTTTTTTTTTTCGAGACATACGTAGTGATTTCATAAGTCCTTCATCGAATGTAACACCAGTCATAAATGGTATATTAAATGAGTGATTAATTTCATTTTCATCACATGGATGTTTTGTTATAAATGCACCGGGTAAATTGGGCTCAACGACTGGTTGAAATGCGACCATTGGATCAGTATCAAATTCCTGTCAATACATAAATTAAATTGTGAAAATTCGTTCAATTTCTACATGAAAATATTTACAAAGAAATTGTAAAATGCAGCCGTAAGATTTGTATCTGAAACGTGTCGCAAACAATTGATTGTTGTTGCCCAATCATTTGATTTGTAACAATTGAAATACTCGGCAAGTTGTTTAGCACGTTTTTTTGCAACTCCTTTATATGCTGGTTGTGACCACGGTGCTAAACTTGTACCTAGGGGGTAAGAACCAAAATAAATATGATTACATATTTTGTAAATATTGTAAATATTCTAAATATCTGCTAAATATATTGAATATCCTGAATAACTGAAATATCTGTCATATCAGCATGAATATTTCGCAATGTGTAAATATGTAAGTTGCAAGAAAACGTACTTATGTATACTTAGAATTAACTATAAACGATAAAATCATTGAAATTATCGAAGTAGGGCCACCACATAGATTTATAGGTGGAAAATAAATCTCATTAGAAAAATTTCTTATAAAGTGGCGATAGCAAAAACATTGCTTAAAATTTTTTTTTTTCGATTTGGTAGGAGATCTGTTATTGAATAAAAGAGAAAATTATGTAGTTAGTTATGAAATCCATTTTGTTACAACAATTTTCATTTGTCATAAACTAAATTACCAATCAATCAATTAATTTTGATTGTCAAGATCTGCAAGTCTTTGAACCGTAAAAACGGGATCCAATGGCACGCCTCTTATCATGCATAAACCGATGTAGAGTATATTACGTCCCGCATTCACATCACGATTCCAAACAACTACATTCTTTCCAAAACGATTGGCCCGGTTGTTTTTAACTATGCGTCTCATTTTGGTGTTTTCATTGTTGTTATTGTTGATGTTGATGTTGATATTATTATTTGCATTCCATTTTTCATATTGCAACTGCCGCTTGCTTTTGATCGTTATGATTTCTGTAGTGTGCAATGCATCTTGCTTTGGAATACAATTCAAACATGTACGAAATCGGTGTACGAAATTGGCTGGTACTTCCATTACCTGACGGCACTGGCTACATAGCATTGTTGTTCTTTTTTCCGGCACCACTAAAGTATCACAACCATTGCGTCGCTCAAAATATTGTACGAATCTATTTGTTTGTGGTGTTTCCGGATTACCACGGATGCCTTGAGGCATTACAGCCCCACCAATTACAACGAGTGTTCGTTTGCCTTGACACAAATTGTTAGTGATCCTGTCCATGGCTTTTTGTTTGGCCATAAAGGCTTCAAAAGTTAGCCTTGTATACTTTTGCGAACAGTATAGTACTTTTATCTTGTCATTAAAAAAACGAAGACGATGATTTGCAAAGTCAATGTAAAATGGACAACTTTCTGAAATCTCAGGATATGTCATCCTATCTGCTTCCATTCTTTTTTGTAAATCATTGTCTAGTTTATCACGTGATTTTTGACGACCATTGCTATTGATCATTCGATAGTACGTTCCAGCTTTGAGACGTATATTTCGTTCATGTGTGCTATCTAAAAGGTGAAGAACAAAAAACAATAAATATAAATAAATATTCGGTAAATATTGTAAATATCTTGATTGAATATTATCATAAAAATTTACCCAAATTTCGGGCGACACCACCAAACGTCAAATTCTTTCCAGGATCCAAACCTAGTTCTCTTTCATATTCACCATTGTTTAATTTTCTCCTAAATTTTTCCAATTTTTGTTCGTCGTTTACGACAAATATATCCTTAGTAAAATTGAAGGATGCACCGACACCATCCGAATAAACCATGTTGTTGAATATTCTTTTACCATTGCCACGAAGAATTCGATGGATATCAAAATAATCACGCCACATATGGGACACGTAATTTTGTCTCGCAAGGAATTCATCTCGATCCCATGGTTTCCCATTTTTCTTTTTTGGCTTGCATCCGATTTGGGACAAGATGTCCCAAAGCCCTCGCGAATCAATGACAATGTGGCGTCGTTTGAACGTTGTTAATGGAATGATCACGAAGTTATGCATATCATCGTGTTCCCACATAAATCGTTGCAATCGGAACAACAACGGAATAAATTTCATCCAATCGTCTTTGAGATTATCAAACATACCACATTTATTATCGTTTGGATTATGTGGATCTAGCCGACGATCAAATTCCCTCATTAACTCTGCCTCGTAGTCTGCTGTACCATCGAAAAGAAATCTAATCGCATGATAAACTGTATTCTTATTATTTATTGTTTCTTGGCGATTATGAGGTGGATGCAAGCTAGGATGCAAGTCCTTCTGAATGTAATTGAAGAACTTTCGTAGACGAGATTTCATATGAAGAACGATATTGTTCTTGAAATTTGTGTGATACATTTGGTACATGTATTTCATTTGCTGACTTATGTAATCGCTCGAATGCAACTGCAAATTATATGATCTCATTATTTGCAAGAATTCCGGAGCATACATTCGAATAGGATAGTCAGCGTTATCCACATTTTTCGATAGAACTCCATAGAAGAATTTATTGAGTTTTTGTTCTGTCGGTGAATTTTTAAGTCTGGCATCATCTTCAACGTCGAAAAATTCAAAATCTCCTTCTTCCATTTTTTTATTGAAAACATAATGAATCAATGTGGATGCCTGTGCTGCTATCTCAGTGCATTTTATTGCATCATCACGAATTTTCTTTTTGATGGCATCTTTAGTTCTCTTATCGAGAAAATTATTTAAGTGTTTTTGAACGCCACATTTTATAGAACAACTGACTTTTGTGGTGTCCACATCGACAACTGGATCTACAGATGCAGCAACAGTTTTTCTACGTTCTCCAATTTTTCGTGGTTTTAATAATGATGACGATGATGACGATGATGATGAAACATTGGTGGTTTTGTTTTGTTGCCTGATTCTGGGTCGTTTCGCCGGCGATGGGTTATTTCGTTCTTTTTGTTTTTTGGCTTGTTTTCGTTTGGCAATTCGTTTTTCCCATTCTTTGATTGTTTCTTCATCGAAAATATCACGATCTTCAGCCATTATTTCGTCATCATTGTCATCGCTGCTTTCACTACTGTTCATAATGATTTGTTGTCTGCAAGCAGAATGAAAAAAAAAAATAAATGGAATGATCACTTTTAATTTAAAAAAACGCTTTCGAAACAAACAAAAAAAACATGAAATTAAAAAATTCGCAATTTAACAATCATGGAATTAGCAAAATTGGGAAAAATGAATATGATTTTGATGAAAAAAAAAAAACTTACATTGAAATGCCCTACACGCAATGATGATACCAAAAATGCGATGATTAGCGGTCATGCAATCCCGTTACGTTCAGTAAAATGAAACATGAAGAAAAAACGCATTATTAGCAAAATTGGAATAAGACAAAAATCCGCAATTTATAAATCATAGAATGAGCAAAATTGGGAAAAATGAAAAATGAATATGATTTTGATGAAAAAAATAATTAATTAATTGGATTTTTTCAATGCAGATGAAAAAAGTGCGCACAAAATATGCGTCCTTTTGTTGTATGACGCAGTGTGATGAAATCGTACCGTTAGCCACCGAGACACAATGCAATTTATATAGAAATTATCGTCAAACAAAATTGAATAACACAAATTTACGATATTGATAATTTTCAATAATCTGAGGGTTATTTTGATTGATAATGACAAAACAAAAAATAACAAACAAATTTCACTTAGCAAAAAATACTTTGGAAATTAGTGAATTCAATTCACTTTGTCTAAATGTAAATTACAGCACGATGCTTCAGTCAACTATCTAGCACGAAGAGTTCTGAGCGAATGTGATGAGAACGTGAGAGGTGAGTGATGAGAAAGATTGTCACCACCGGCTTGAAATTAATGCAATTCGATTTGACTCGCATACAAATGAAACAATAGATTGATTGTTTTGTTCCTCTTAGCCGGTGCAATGGTAGTAGTGGTGTGGTGTGTGTGTGTTTCTCATTTTCTCTCACCATCATACAGGCGACCGTTTATGTTACAATGCAAACAATATTTTACAAACGGTACACTATGAAATGAAATATGTAAATGATGTAAATGATGTAAATGTAAATGTAAAGGAAAGAAAAAATACTCACCAATTTTTAGAATATGCTGTGTTTCTTTTCTTCTCTCCTTCCATGATTTTGATTGTGTCGACTGTGTCGCCATGTTGAATGTTGAATGTTGCATGTTGACTTGATCTCAGCTACCAAATCTCAATTTCAAGCAATACTTTTTTTGCCATCAACAATATATTCAAAAATGCTAACTTATTGATAAAAATTAATTGAATTCACTAGATATTTCAAATATTTATGGATATGGTGTGTGTATTTTTGAATATAGCAAATATCTCACAAATATTTAAATATCGCCTGAATATTCTGAATATCTACTAAATATATATATTCATACCCGACATCGCAATTGCCTTAGAAAATAAACCTTAAATGTGAAATCAAATTAAAATTCAATGTATGATCTATTTTAAATAGTTTTCTTGTGATTTGATGTCTCCACTATCAAATGGTAATTAAATAAAATAATTACCATTTGATAGTGGAGACATCATTTGATATGTAACACTGGCACCTCCGGCACTTGGTCCAAGTAAAGTAACACTGTAAATTGTTCAATAAAAAATTTTGATAATTTACAAAAAAAAAAAAAAAAAAAAAAAAAATGTTTTCTCCAATTTGAACTATGAAAACCTTTGTCGATCTCCACCGAATGCCTCTATATTCTTTTGAACCCAATTAAGTACCATTGCTTGATCTTTTAATCCAAAATTTCCGGGACAATTTTCATCTTCTGTACTAAGAAAACCAAGTGGACCAACTCGATAATTAGATGTAACTAGTATAACATCATGATCAAGAAAATATCCAGGATCGTATTGTGATTTAACACCAGATCCACAAACAAATCCACCACCGTGAAAATATACAAAGATGGAATATTTATCAATAGATGAATTTAACTTATTCTCATCAAACTAAAATCATAAAACACAAATGATTAAATTTATTTTAGAGAAATTGATTAATAAAAATATTCTCACCTTGTGTGGTACGTATACATTCAAATATAAACAATCTTCAGTGCCTTCATCTTTATTACTATGAATAAATGGATCTCGTTGTGTACACATTGGACCATCATATATTGCTTTATATTCACCATTCCATTTTTCTATTGGCTGTGGAGCCTAAAAAAATTTTATTCATTTTAATTGTATTTTAATTGTGCAAGAGATTTTTATCATGGATTCACTTTAAATCGAAGATCACCAATTGGTGGTTTCGCATATGGTATACTAGTGAATGCTTTAATAGGTCTTCCAATGTTTGATCGCAAATATTTTCCAAATAATTTGCTTCCATTAGGCAATGTCACACGTAACTCATCAGATATTAAAGCACATGTTAGGGTGGTCAAACTAAATAGCACAATATTACTTATTTGATTGAACATTGTGAATAATAACATATTAAATAAACACCAAAAGTACTGTTTAAAGAGTAACAATTTATTAAACATCAACAGAATCAACTTAGTATCAAACTGTTGACTGTCAAATGTACTTTAAACATCTTATCTACTGATTCTTATCATAAAAAAATAATTAACATTCACAGATAATAAGATTTAATAAAATCACTCAACGTATAAATACTTATTTTTTTTTTTACAAAATAAAACACTCCAGACCATTTAAACAACTGAAACAAAATGACAGAACGTATAGCGAATTCAGTTGAACAGATATCGACCTTCACTAGCCTTCACTTTGAACAAGGTGAAAATAAAATGTTTCATTACCTTATATTCTCTGTATAACATACATGCGAACGAACAATCGAGCGAATATATGTATTAATTTGACGGTGTGATTTAGTAGGAGAAAAACTTGCTTTTCATGTCACATTATACAACTCTCATTATCACTTGACTAAATGCAATAAGCATAAACATTTCCTTATAATGGAATTTGTATTTATTATTCATTCAAATTAAAGCAGGTTTCATACAATAAAAATATTATTAATCACGATTCAATCATATTAAAAATAAATCTCCAACTTAAACATTTATAACGGCAAAAATTTCTACGAGAATTGAAGTAAATTTTCTGAGATATTTTCTCAACATTTTATTCGAAAATCTAAACACATGATTTAAAATTAATGCGAATAGATTCAAATTTTAGGTTTCATTGGTTGATTTTGCTTAATACTAATCAAGTCTTGATATGAGTTCCACTGTCTGATTTTTCACAATTTTATTCAAATATTCATTCAAATTTACACCGTAGTAACAAAAAATTTCTTTGCTAAAGTGACTTCGGTGCAAGATATTTACGTATTATTGATACTTTTCTGATAAGAGATTCGATGTAGACTGTTTACAATATTATTTTTCCAAAAAAAAAAAAAAAATGTAAATAAGAAAATTATACTTTTACTTTTACAACCGTAAAGTAATAAATTTTGAATTTTTATCGGTTCTTTAAAAAAATATATATTTGGTGGCCCTGAAAAGGGCCGTTTTATTATTGAATCGATGAATGAACTGCCTATTTTGAGCTTGTGTATTTGGTAACGGCTTTTGTTCCTTCACTGACGGCATGCTTGGCCAATTCTCCTGGCAACAAGAGACGGACAGCGGTTTGAATTTCACGACTGGTGATGGTTGATCGCTTGTTGTAGTGCGATAGACGTGATGATTCGGATGCAATACGCTCGAAAATGTCATTGACGAAACTGTTCATGATTGACATGGCTTTGCTGGAAATACCAGTGTCTGGATGAACTTGTTTCAAGACTTTGAAAATGTAGATAGCGTATGATTCCTTCCGCTTGCGCTTTCTCTTCTTGTCTCCTTTTGTGATATTTTTTTGAGCCTTACCGGCTTTCTTTGCTGCTTTTCCGCTGGTTTTTGGTGCCATTGTAAATGTTTATCGGTTTAGTGACGAACACAAACTGAATATCGACGCTTGAACTGTAACCGCTTTTATAGCGTTTCTGTGAGTGAAATGACGCAAGCATTCGAAATTCTAGGCTCCGCCCATTCCATACCAAGTGTGTTTCACTGCGAAAGGTATAAAAGGAACGCACAGTTCTGTGCGAGCATCATTCTGTGTTTGTCATTCGTTCGAGTAACAAGTCAAATAAGAAAAAAATAATCAAAGATGTCTGGACGCGGCAAAGGAGGCAAAGTTAAGGGAAAGGCAAAGTCACGCTCAAACCGTGCTGGTCTCCAATTCCCAGTCGGTCGTATCCATCGTTTGTTGCGTAAAGGAAATTACGCTGAACGTGTCGGAGCTGGTGCACCAGTGTACTTGGCTGCTGTCATGGAATACTTAGCCGCTGAAGTTTTGGAATTGGCTGGCAATGCTGCCCGTGACAACAAGAAGACTCGTATCATTCCTCGTCATTTGCAATTGGCCATCCGTAACGACGAAGAATTAAACAAACTCTTGTCCGGAGTAACAATCGCACAAGGTGGTGTTTTACCAAACATCCAAGCCGTTTTGTTGCCAAAGAAGACCGAAACGAAGAAAGCATAAGAAATTTCTATCAAACTACATCAAAAATCGGCCCTTTTCAGGGCCACCAAAATATTTTTTATAAAGAATTTAATAAATCAAAAATCAACTCCATTTTTACAAACAAAATAAATAAATTTATAATTCTTTAAGTCGATTTAAGCATGAAAAAACATTGAAATTGCATATCATTTTAATTCTCAAATTTAATTTAAATGGAAATAAAGTGATTAAGTCCAGTTTGCTCATTTCAAAAACAATATTAACAATGATTCTGAAATATGTCGTCACCTTTCAAATAAATAAAATATTTGATTGAAGATTCATTGTCTCTGCCAACGATAATGAATTATTATTGATTATAAATTGTTTTTCATATTAATAAATTCAATTATTTATGTTTAGAATATTTTGAGTGATCTTATGCACTATTTATTAAGAAAATGTTAATTGATTTGAATGTTGTGAAAAATTTGACATTATTGCAAAAATGGTCTGGATTTATGTTTAAATCTTTTTAGTCTGAGACATACATGGAAACTAAATTTGTTCATTTTCCAATCTGATTTTGTAATAATCATCGATAGCCTGTCGATTCCTATACAAAAAATGTAGCAAATCTTCTTTTTTCAAAGCAAGATACAATTGATTTAATCAAACATTAATTTTGAAATTCATCAGAAAAAGAGTTTACTTAAATGTTCTTACGACGTGACACGTCACAATGCTACCAACGAGAATGGCTAAAAGATACGATTTGTCGTTTGCATTCCGTAACGGTACAACTTAATGCCGAACGACTTATGCCGTAGTAAATTATTCAGTCGTTGATTTACTTGCCTACGGCATGAAAGTCCACAACGTCCTCATTGAATTGGCGAAAGAAGCAATGAATTTTCGTGCGACTTCGCAATAAGGATAAATATATATATAAAAATGTAAAATATTTTCAAATGAAGCAAATTTTTCGCCTTTAATTTTCAATAAAATTATCAACAGATAAACTCATCATTCAATCCAAACATTCGAGATTATTTTCATTCAAAGAGAAAGTAAAATATTCGATGACAAAAAAATTAATTAATTAAATTCAATATAATGGCGTTTCTTTTACAAATTATTCACAATATTATACGAGATGTATCTTATTATCCATTCCATTTCGGAATATTTTGAAACATTTTCAATGAAAAATTGAATAATTAAGATACAATTCTCTACTTGCAAACACAATGAAATTGTATGCATAACGTGTGTGAATGTAAACGTTTTTCAGTACGAATACACACAGAAACTTCAGTGAAAATTATTAAGAAATGTATCAAAATGAGTAGAATTTTTGTTATGATCACGATTACCAATGATAAAAGATATTACTAAAGTTATTAATTATCAAATTCAGTGCGAAATTGATAAAATAATTGCAATTTAAAAAAAAATTTCTTATAAATTAAGATTTAGAAAATGTTCTTTTAAATCGTCATTGTGTTTCACACAATAAATGTATTGGTTCAAATTTTAATTTTTTCAATGAATTCAATCCTTCTTTATTGAATGGAAACGTAACCATAGAATTATGTGAATAATTTTTCAATAAAATTACCGAAAAACTCAGCCGATCTTATCACATTTACACTACAGAAAATTGACAGAAAATCGTTTTTCGATCGATGCGTTCCGAAAGGAATGGTCTGAGTTGATTTACCGAGTGACGAACTGTGAACATTTCATACGTTTGTTTACTGTGTATAACGAAGCGAATACTCAAAGCAAAGCAAAGCAAAGCAAAATGGCCGACTCAGCACCAGCACCAGCAGCAGCTCCAGTTGCAGCATCACCAGCTGCCAAAAAACCAAAGGCACCAAAAGCCAAAAAACCAGCATCGAAACCAACTCATCCACCAACCGCTACATTGGTCAACGATGCAATCAAAGCATTGAAAGAACGAAGTGGTTCATCACTTCAAGCAATCAAAAAGTACATTTCAGCCAACAATAAGGTTGATGCCGAGAAATTGGCTCCATTCATCAAGAAGTACTTGAAGAGCGCCATTGAAAAAGGACAATTGGTCCAAACCAAAGGCAAAGGTGCTTCTGGTTCATTCAAATTGTCAGCTGCAGCTCTTAAACCAAAGGTCGAGAAGAAGAAGGCAATCAAGAAGGCTGTTAAACCAAAGGCAGCAAAGAAACCAGCCCCCAAGAAAGAAGGAGCAAAGAAGAAGTCAGCCGCAAAGAAGGCTGCTTCAGCCACTGCTAAAGTAGCAAAGAAAGCCGGCACACCAAAAGTAAAGTCAGTTAAACCAAAGGCTAAGGCACCATCGAAGCAAAAGGCTACCAAACCATCGAAATCGGCTGCACCAAAGAAGCCAAAGACACCAAAGCCAAAAACAGCAAAGAAACCAGCTGCAGCTAAGAAACCAAAGGCTGCCAAAGCACCAAAAGCATAAATGATCAATTATCATTGATAAAAAAAACAGCCCTTTTCAGGGCTAACAAATAATTTATTTATAAAGAATTCGCAAAAAAATCGTAATCCATTTTTGAAATAATACTTTGAAATGCTAATTTTATTCACTTAAAAAGTCTCACAAAAACATCATTAAATTCCATCAGCAGCATGAGTCATAGTCACTCCATAACCTGTGACGTAAATTACTGTGATATATTTATGAAATAAACTACATTTTCTTTTCTATATTTTCTAATTAAATGCGGACGCCTCTTGATGAGTTTTCTGAATATTCAACATGTAGGAAATCTATGAAACACTAATAAATCAAAAAGCCATTCAACCAATAGCATTCATCTTTTTATTGGAATTTCTGTATTTGAACGAATTTGAAAAATATGAAATCTAATTAATAATTATCGTATAATTTTAGAAAAATGATTCAGCGTTTATTATTAAACTGTTGAAATTCATCTTGAGACATATTCATTGAAAAAGTAGGAAAAATGATTTGTTAAATTCTCCATAAACAATATTTTGTTGGCCCTGAAAAGGGCCGATTTTTCGATAATTTGGTTGTTTGTTAACTTAAGCACGTTCCCCACGGATACGACGAGCCAATTGGATGTCTTTTGGCATAATTGTGACGCGTTTGGCGTGGATGGCGCACAAGTTGGTGTCTTCGAATAATCCAACCAAGTAGGCTTCGCTGGCTTCTTGCAAAGCGAGAACAGCTGAACTTTGGAAACGCAAATCGGTTTTGAAATCTTGAGCGATTTCACGAACCAACCGTTGGAATGGCAATTTGCGGATCAACAATTCAGTCGATTTCTGGTAACGACGAATTTCACGAAGAGCGACTGTTCCCGGACGATAACGATGTGGTTTCTTCACACCTCCGGTGGCTGGTGCACTCTTACGAGCAGCTTTGGTGGCCAATTGCTTACGTGGTGCCTTTCCACCAGTTGATTTACGAGCGGTTTGCTTCGTACGTGCCATTTTTCTTCTTTTAGTTTACGATACTTTCACAACGAGAGTCAAACGTAGAATAAATAAACGCACCGAGTGTGCACACTATTTATACTTTATGTCGCTAAGAGAATGAGGAGAAGTGACGCTTCGATCGTTGCGTATTTGATATTGCTTTAATTGTGATTTGCATTTTCAATCTCAAATAAAATGATTAAATATTTTTATAATTTGCAATGATATAAATCAAAAATAATTAAAAATATTGGAAAATAAAATTCGTTTGTTGAGAAAAACTATGAAATACCGTATTTTCATACACGGAGGGGGAATATTTAGCGCGCATTTTGTGTTTGGTTTGGTGGAGGGGATGACGTAATGAATGTATAAATAGCGTGACGTTTCTATGGTGAGCATCAGTTTAGTTTTGACTTTCATCGAGTGAAGAACATACTAAAAATCGAATAAAAATGACTGGCCGAGGCAAAGGAGGAAAAGGATTAGGAAAAGGTGGCGCCAAACGTCATCGTAAAGTCTTGCGTGATAACATCCAAGGCATCACTAAACCAGCCATTCGTCGTTTGGCTCGTCGTGGTGGTGTCAAGCGTATCTCCGGCTTGATCTATGAAGAAACTCGAGGCGTTTTGAAAGTTTTCTTGGAAAACGTCATCCGTGATGCTGTTACATACACCGAACACGCCAAACGGAAGACAGTCACCGCCATGGATGTAGTCTATGCATTGAAACGCCAAGGCCGCACATTATACGGTTTCGGAGGTTAAACAACACATTCCATCAAAATTCCATCAAACGTTAAAATCGGCCCTTTTCAGGGCCACCAAAATGTTATTTATGAAGAATTTATTAAATCGATCATTTTTTATCCACATCATTCTAAATACATAAATATCAATTCATTTCTTGTTTTAATAGAATATTGAACAAAAATATCATTAAAAATTCGCTTCTTCACATTCACCGTAAATACGTCTCTTTTTCTTCTTATTCTTAATGGATTATAATCATCATAATTTTGCTGCTGTTTCGAAATTCGAAAAATATGGTATGGTTTTCGTGCTATTTAATGTTATTCACTATTTTACAACAATTTTTCAACTTCTCAATTGTTTTCTTCTTTTGTTATCTTAAAAAAAAAAAACTTAAATTGAGTTTTTTTCGATTGTAAAGTTTAGATATTTTTTGAAACAACTTACATCAAACGAAAAACAACTGACACTTTGCACTCGTGAAATTGTGTAAACATTCCAATTTAATTGTTTATGCATTCAACAGATTTTTTTTTACGAAATGTTAATGACCAATGAAAAATGTCTCAATGCATTGTGCTATGAATGTGTGTTTGATTTTAATTTGTTCTTGTTTTTTTTTTTGTTTTTTTTCTCATCTCATTTGTTTTTGTTTGGCAATATCGAGATCAGTGGTTTGAGTTAATTTTTTTTCTTCTGTTGAATGAATGTTGAATTTGCGTAAAAGCATTTTGAGTCTTTTAATTTATTTTTTTATTCAACCGTTTCAAAATACCGAATATTTTAGAATCGAATATTGTTAGTTATGTTTGTGCATTTGGTTATTACAAAAATGTAAAATAATTTTGACAGTGTAGGCTAAAATATCTAAATAGAGTAGACGATTTGATTTGATTTGATTTGACATTTCATTTTCCCGTTTTCGTTGTGTCATACAAACGTCATTCCAATCGTTTATTGAATTGTTTGTGCGGCAATTCTATTTGGTATGTTTTCGTGCTATTTAATTTTATTCACTATTTTACAACAATTTTTCAACTTCTTAATTGTTTTCTTCTTTTGTTGTCTTATTCATTTTTTACGGAAAAAGATAGAAAAAAAACCAAACAATGGCAGATATAGTCAAAGAAAAAGAGAGAAAAATTAGAAAATGATAGAGAAGGACAAAAAGAGACAAGAAGAAAAGAGAAAAAATGTTTTTGTTTGGCAATAGCGAGATCAGTGGTTTGAGTAGATTTTTTTTTCTTCTGTTGAATGAATGTTGAATTTGCGAAAAAGCATTTTGGGTCTTTTATTTTATTTTTTTATTCAACCGTTTCAAAATATCGAATATTTTAGAATCGAATATTGTTAGTTATGTGTGTGTGCATTTGGTCACTTAAATCAAATAACAAAATTGCTGTTGAACGAGCAATGGCCACAAATCGTTTTTGTGACGAACATTTTGGTTACTCCAAATTTTTTGATTTGCCCTGATTTTAAATAATTTTCTAGGAATTATTAGACTCACCCGAAATTATTTGTATGAAGATTTTATTGCGATCAAAATTCGCTGTTATTTCAGGTGAAAAAATACACAGGAAAATTCATTCCGTAGATCACAGGGAGTAATATGAGATATAAATATTCATACGGATAAAAATTTTCAATATTTTTCTTGAACACAAAAATCGTTCGGAAAGTATGTTTAGGTCACAGCAAAAATCATTCTATGGATGTGAACTAAATTCTTGTTCCACTCTTTGAAGAAAAATATCGGATGTTTTTTATTCTAATATGATTCCATGGTAAATCACAGCTAAAATATCACTTATCTTACTTCATGTTAAATCTGTCGCATTTGCTGAATGAAATTTTGGAAAATAGTTACGTTTTTATTGCGAATAAAAAATAGATTCATTAGATTCTTCATAAGGAATTTTTGTACTGAATCGATGAATATGCAGCTTATTTCGAGCTTGTGTATTTGGTGACGGCTTTTGTTCCTTCACTGACGGCTGATTTCCAAATTGTCATTTCACATTGAGAAATTCTCAACACACAAAAATTACAAAACAATCTTACCATCATCGGAGAGTAATAATTCATCCTCATCAGCTCCAGTTAAGTCTGTATCATCAACATCACCAATTTCATAGTTCAGAATATCCTCACTGAAATGAAAATGTAAATTTCAATGAAATTAATCGGTTTGGCACAATCAAACATTTCACTTTATTAACTCTGGCATTGAACTTTATCGATGAACCATTATTTTGCACTGCAATTTAAACACTTAAAATGTACAAAAAAAAATTTGCGATTTTTTTTTTCGGTCGAAACAAATAAATGCTATTGATATGTAAATATCTTTGGTTGACATTCGAAAAAACATAACCTGTCAACCCACTAAAACAGACAATAGCGAATGTTTGAATCGGCCAGCAAAACAAAATATTGATATTCATCACACAACAAACTATTTAAATATTTGCAAAAAATCATTTTCGATGATAATTTACTGGATAAAATTACATTTTTTCCAAAAAAAAAAGCGAAACACTTACTTCAACTCCGACATTTTAACAAGATGAACTAAAACAGATTGAAGTTGGTTGCAGATTTGACATTCATCAGAAACTAATCTTGACATTTGTGTTGAACTATTTTGACAGCGTCGTTTTATGTCAACGCAAATGTTAAACAAATTCATGTTCAGCGTGAATAAATAAATAAAACAGTGAAATAAGATAAACAAAAATTTTTACACATTTTTCGATATTAATTTTAGTTATAAAAACCTTCGTTTTTGCTCGAAAAAGATAAAAAGATCCTAAATAATGTCAGATCCATTTGCAACTCCAAGTAGAAGCAATATAGTAAAACGGCCCAAGACATCTATTTTTGAAGACAGCGTAATGGACATTGAATTACAGATAAGTCTGTTGTACTCTACGTATGTGTTTTGAAAAAGCGTTGAAAAAGCATAAATTTGTACAATTTTTCATATTCTTTTCTAATCGTAGATACACTGGTTGTCCAATTGATAAACGATATGTCGAGAAAGTAAAGATTCTGATTGATGTTGTCAAATCAACTGATGATAAATTAACCAAGACAATGTTAGTATTCGATATATTTTCTTTATAATTTCAAAATTGTATTGAAATTAGTGAAAATTATTCTTTCTAGTGAAAAACTCGAATCATACACTGATACAGCTACTTCATCAAAGAAGAAGAAATTGTCTCCCGAAATCAACGCCACATTGACTGACCTCAGCGACTCAAATTCAACGTCTGAGTCTGGTTTAAGTGCAAATGAACCCCAATCAAAGAAAGCCAAACGGTCAAAGTTCAATGTAGACATTCGGAAATTTCGTGAGTCTCTTACTGCGCTGTGCAAAGAAGCAAATGCAAAATTGTAAATTCAAACAATATGATCCTCCTTATGCAATTTTCATAGTGACTTTAATCTTTGATTTTAAGGAATGGTCCCAAAGATGATGTTTTTGATCAATATGTGGAAAAATTCAAACAAACACGGAAAGATGCGCTCAATAGCTTTGTGGCTGAATGGTTCGTGAATTAAAGAATTTAATTTCGAATTTTCAATATTAAATTCATTTAATTTCATTCTAGTAAAAAACTGGCAGCATATATTAAAGGCCGTAATGAGGAAGAAGAAATCCAAACTGTAATTCGAAATCTTTTGGATAATTACACTGATGAAGAACAAACGTAAACAATGGATGGATGGTTGGTAGATATATGCTGCAATAAGCTGTATGCTGCAACAAGATTGAAACGTTTTGGCATGTCAAAATTGCTCAAGTATTAGAAAATTTGCATGATGTGTATCTTTAGTTTGAAAATTAAAAAAATCTGCGTAAAATTAAAAGCTGTGTTGTGAACTCTTCCGAATTTGTGTGATTTTAAGTTCGATTAAAATCAAACACGATCTAATCTCTATGTGTTTTTGTTGCTCTGATGCTTCGATTTATAATTTCTACAATGCCGTTGCGTTGTTTTCATGTGATGACGTCAAATGAGACGGAAATTCTTCAAACATCTGATTAATTTGAACCGTTTGGGATTTTTGTAGATGGTTTTCTCAATCGATCTTAAATATTATTAATAAGATAATTCAGCGGCCAAGTATTCCATGACAGCAGCCAAGTACACTGGTGCACCAGCTCCGACACGTTCAGCGTAATTTCCTTTACGCAATAAACGATGGATACGACCGACTGGGAATTTAATCCTATTTATTCGTTGCAGAAAATCACTACTCTTTCATTTATGATTTAAGATTTGGAAAAATTCTTAATTCAATTACCAAAAACAAAAAATTAAATTCCAAAAAACATGTTATTCGATTTTAGTTTATTAAAATTGAAATTAAAATTCGATTTCATCTATGAACAAAAAAATGAGAGTGATTTTAAAAATTCTTTACAAAAAATGTTTTGTTGGCCCTGAAAAGGGCCGATTTTTCGATAATTTGGTTGATTGTTAACTTAAGCACGTTCACCACGGATACGACGAGCCAATTGGATGTCTTTTGGCATAATTGTGACGCGTTTGGCGTGGATGGCGCACAAGTTGGTGTCTTCGAATAATCCAACCAAGTAGGCTTCGCTGGCTTCTTGCAAAGCGAGAACAGCTGAACTTTGGAAACGCAAATCGGTTTTGAAATCTTGAGCGATTTCACGAACCAACCGTTGGAATGGCAATTTGCGAATCAACAATTCAGTCGATTTCTGGTAACGACGAATTTCACGAAGAGCGACTGTTCCCGGACGATAACGATGTGGTTTCTTCACACCTCCGGTGGCTGGTGCACTCTTACGAGCAGCTTTGGTGGCCAATTGCTTACGTGGTGCCTTTCCACCAGTTGATTTACGAGCGGTTTGCTTTGTACGTGCCATTTTTCTTCTTTTAGTTTACGATACTTTCACAACGAGAGTCAAACGTAGAATAAATAAACGCACCGAGTGTGTGCTCTATTTATACTTTATGTCGCTAAGAGAATGAGGAGAAGTGACGCTTCGATCGTTGCGTATTTGATATTGCTTTAATTGTGATTTGCATTTTCAATCTCAAATAAAATGATTAAATATTTTTATAATTTGCAATGATATAAATCAAAAATAATTAAAAATATTGGAAAATAAAATTCGTTTGTTGAGAAAAACTATGGAATACCGTATTTTCATACACGGAGCGGAAATATTTAGCGCGCATTTTGTGTTTGGTTTGGTGGAGGGGATGACGTAATGAATGTATAAATAGCGTGACGTTTCTATGGTGAGCATCAGTTTAGTTTTGACTTTCATCGAGTGAAGAACATACTAAAAATCGAATAAAAATGACTGGCCGAGGCAAAGGAGGAAAAGGATTAGGAAAAGGTGGCGCCAAACGTCATCGTAAAGTCTTGCGTGATAACATCCAAGGCATCACAAAGCCAGCCATTCGTCGTTTGGCTCGTCGTGGTGGTGTCAAGCGTATCTCCGGCTTGATCTACGAAGAAACTCGAGGCGTTTTGAAAGTTTTCTTGGAAAACGTCATCCGTGATGCTGTTACATACACCGAACACGCCAAACGGAAGACAGTCACCGCCATGGATGTAGTCTATGCATTGAAACGCCAAGGCCGCACATTATACGGTTTCGGTGGTTAAACAACACATTCCATCAAAATTCCATCAAACGTTAAAATCGGCCCTTTTCAGGGCCACAAAATCTTTTTTTATAAAGAATCTATGAAATCACATTTTACCTCGCAATAAATGTTAATCTTCTTTTTTGCAATTGAATTTTAAAATAGTCATGAAATACATCGTTCAAAATTTATTCTTCATTGAAATTCATTAAGAATGTGTCTCTTTCTTGATATTTTGAAATTTGGCTCCAAATTCAAAAAAACACCAAATAATACTCTGTGAAGAATTAATCAAATCAAATTCTAATCTTTTTTTATAAATGTATTCTTATCATTTATTATTTTAGCTTCAAATTGCTTTATTAAATTCGAAAAATGTACATCGGTAGCGTCTGAAACTTATTTCGAATTTGAGTGTCTCTATGTCTTTTTGTTTTGAAATCCTCGATTGAAACCTGAAAATCGATTTATTTTATTCAAATATCACAGTTCATCTTAATAAGGATTTTAGATAAAATATCATTCATGCCGATGGATTGCATCACACTTTTTTAATGATAAATATGAAATATGTTTGAAAAAATTGCAAAATATTTACTGATTTTTGAGAATTCAAACTTTAAAATCGGCCCTTTTCAGGGCCACCAAAATGTTATTTATGAAGAATTTATTAAATCGATCACTTTTTATCCACATCATTCTAAATACATAAATATCAATTCATTTCTTGTTTTAATAAAATATTGAAGAAAAATATCATTTAAAATTCGCCTCTTCACATTCGTCGTAAATATGTCTCTTCTTATTCTTAATGGATTATAATCATCATAATTTTGCTGTTGTTTCTAAATTCGAAAAATATGGCAAATGTATACTGAATGCATTGTTTTTCAGTCAATTTGATGAATCTAATTCCCTCTCTTTTTTAAAACACATGAAATTATTTGTATGAAGATTTTTTTGCGTTCAAAATTCGCTGTTATTTCAGGTGAAAAAATACACAGAAAAATTCATTTCGTAGATCACAGGGAGTAATATGAGATATAAATATTCATACGGATAAAAATTTTCAATATTTTTCTTGGACACAAAAATCGTTAGGAAAATATGTTTAGGTCACAACAAAAATCATGCTATGGATGTGACCTAAATTCTTGTTCCACTCTTTGAAGAAAAATATCGGATGTTTTTTATTCTAATATGATTCCATGGTAAATCACAGCTAAATTCATGGTTAAATCTGTCGCATTTGCTGAATGAAATTTTGGAAAATAGTTACGTTTTTATTGCGAGTAAAAAATAGATTTATTAGATTCTTCATATGGAATTTGTTTGTTGGCCCTGAAAAGGGCCGATTTTATGTACTGAATCGATGAATATGCAGCTTATTTTGAGCTTGTGTATTTGGTAACGGCTTTTGTTCCTTCACTGACGGCATGCTTGGCCAATTCTCCTGGCAACAAGAGACGGACAGCGGTTTGAATTTCACGACTGGTGATGGTTGATCGCTTGTTGTAGTGCGATAGACGTGATGATTCGGATGCAATACGCTCGAAAATGTCATTGACGAAACTGTTCATGATTGACATGGCTTTGCTGGAAATACCAGTGTCTGGATGAACTTGTTTCAACACTTTGAAGATGTAGATAGCGTATGATTCCTTCCGCTTGCGCTTTCTCTTCTTGTCTCCTTTTGTGATATTTTTTTGAGCCTTACCGGCTTTCTTTGCTGCTTTTCCGCTGGTTTTTGGTGCCATTGTAAATGTTTATCGGTTTAGTGACGAACACAAACTGAATATCGACGCTTGAACTGTAACCGCTTTTATAGCGTTTCTGTGAGTGAAATGACGCAAGCATTCGAAATTCTAGGCTCCGCCCATTCCATACCAAGTGTGTTTTACTGCGAAAGGTATAAAAGGAACGCACATTTCTGTGCGAGCATCATTCTGTGTTTGTCATTCGTTCGAGTAACAAGTCAAATAAGAAAATATAATCAAAGATGTCTGGACGCGGCAAAGGAGGCAAAGTTAAGGGAAAGGCAAAGTCACGCTCAAACCGTGCTGGTCTTCAATTCCCAGTCGGTCGTATCCATCGTTTATTGCGTAAAGGAAATTACGCTGAACGTGTCGGAGCTGGAGCCCCAGTGTACTTGGCTGCTGTCATGGAATACTTGGCCGCTGAAGTTTTGGAATTGGCTGGCAATGCTGCCCGTGACAACAAGAAGACTCGTATCATTCCTCGTCATTTGCAATTGGCCATTCGTAACGACGAAGAATTAAACAAACTCTTGTCCGGAGTAACAATCGCCCAAGGTGGTGTCTTGCCAAACATCCAAGCCGTTTTGTTGCCAAAAAAGACCGAAACAAAGAAAGCATAATTTCTTTCATAAATTCCATCGAATTGTACAAAAATCGGCCCTTTTCAGGGCCACCAAAATATTTTTTATAAAGAATTTAGAAATCCAAAACCAACAATTCATCCCTTTTTATTTATAAATAAATAAGTATTTTTTTTTAAATAAACACAATACAAGTCAGATGCATTTTCTCAAACTCAATTTGTCACTAAATTTGTTAACAATTAAGATCATCATAATATTAAAGAAGATCAATGTGAAAAATGTTTATAAGTAATTTATTGAGAGCTAAGTGATTTTGATATAGTGAAGAATTTCAAATTATTATGAAAATGATCCGCATTTATTATGAATATTTTTCTTAATTTGAAACATAGAATTTTGAACTAAATTCGGTTTTCTGATAATAATGAGACTACCGGATGTTACCGACTGTAATATAAACCAAGCGTATCTTTTCGAATTATGTTCAAATTTGAACTAAATGGATTGATATTGAATCATAAACATATCTAAAAGAAGCATTTCACCACAAGTTGAATTAAATTTAATATGACTGAAAATATTCCGATCGCAAATAAATTGCAAAATATTCAAGATAGAAATAAAAATCAATTGAATTCTAATTTAACTCCAATTCATTAATGTTTTAATTGTTTCAAGGAAAAATTATTGAGGGAAGTGAATACCCTTTATCTTTTGCAATTATGTCATGGAACGTCACAATGCGTTTAATGTTAAGGAAACCAGTACAATCACTGATGATTTTTCGTTAGCCAACATAGACTGAGTCACGGCTTACACCAACAACTGGTGTAAGCCAAGAGTTAGCAAGCTACGTGTTTTTGTGCTTGTATTATTGACAGTTGTCGATACATACAAAGCTGGCTTACGCATTTAAAGACCAGTGTGCACCATTGCGGCCAATTAGTCAACTAATCTGCTCATTACTGAATACAATGATGAATAATATATAATATGTATAATAGCTATCTCACATTTTGTCTGAGATAAAAAGTCTTTTTATTTTCATTTTAAACCGAATAAAGAACACATGCATTTTTTATTTCTCATTCACATTGCTATATTTCCATTTTTTTAATATGAATATGTCCAGAAAAAATGTAGATCAAACATTCAATTGGAAATATTTGATGACATGAGTTGTGTCACACGAATTCAAGTAAATGAGATGGAATTTCTTCTAAAATTATTCACAATTAGATATAAGATTTTTGAAATTTTTCATTCCATTTCGGAATAGTTTGAAACATTTTCAATGAAAAATCGAATAATTAAGATACAATTCTCTACTTGCAAACACACTGAAATTGTATGCATAATGTGTGTGAATGTAAACGTTTTTCAGTACGAATACACACTGAAACTTCAGTGAAAATTATTGAGAAATGTATCAAAATGAATAGATTTTTTGTTATGATCACGATTACCAATGATAAAAGATATTAATAAAGTTAATAATTATCGAATTCAGTGCAAAATTGATAAAATAATTGCAATTTAAAACAAAATTTCATACGAAACGTTGAGAAAATGTTCTTTTAAATCGTCATTGTGTTTCACACAATAAATGTATTGGTTCAAATTTTAATTTTTTCAATGAATTCAATCCTTCTTTATTGAATGGAAACGTAACCATAGAATTATGTGAATAATTTTTCAATAAAATTACCGAAAAACTCAGCCGATCTTATCACATTTACACTACAGAAAATTGACAGAAAATCATTTTTCGATCGATGCGTTCCGAAAGGAATGGTCTGAGTTAATGTACTGAGTCACGAACTGTGAACAATTCATACGTTTGTTTACTGTGTATAACGAAGCGAATACTCAAAGCAAAGCAAAGCAAAGCAAAATGGCCGACTCAGCACCAGCACCAGCAGCTGCAGCATCACCAGCTGCCAAAAAACCAAAGGCACCAAAAGCCAAAAAACCAGCATCGAAACCAACTCATCCACCAACCGCTACATTGGTCAACGATGCAATCAAAGCATTGAAAGAACGAAGTGGTTCATCACTTCAAGCAATCAAAAAGTACATTTCAGCCAACAATAAGGTTGATGCCGAGAAATTGGCTCCATTCATCAAGAAGTACTTGAAGAGCGCCATTGAAAAAGGACAATTGGTCCAAACCAAAGGCAAAGGTGCTTCTGGTTCATTCAAATTGTCAGCTGCAGCTCTTAAACCAAAGGTCGAGAAGAAGAAGCCAGTCAAGAAGGCTGTTAAACCAAAGGCAGCAAAGAAACCAGCCGCCAAGAAAGAAGGAGCAAAGAAGAAGCCAGCCGCAAAGAAGGCTGCTTCAGCCACTGCTAAAGTAGCAAAGAAAGCCGGCACACCAAAAGTAAAGTCAGTTAAACCAAAGGCTAAGGCACCATCGAAGCAAAAGGCTACCAAACCATCGAAATCGGCTGCTCCAAAGAAGCCAAAGACACCAAAGCCAAAAACAGCAAAGAAACCAGCTGCAGCTAAGAAACCAAAGGCTGCCAAAGCACCAAAAGCATAAATGAAAATCATCATTTAACTTACTCGATAATCGAGCAAGAAAAAACAGCCCTTTTCAGGGCTACCAAATAATTTATTTATAAAGAATTTACAGACAATCTTAATACTTTTCATAAATATTTCATATTATTTTCATCAATTGAGATAAAATGAACACATTTCAGTGAGATTCCATCATGCTGCTGATTATTATTCATCCATAGTCTTATGAATTTCATCAAAATGTGACAAAAAAAAGAATTCAGGAAGAAATCGCATTTATCAACAAACAACTATAATTTAAAAAAAAACAAAGCATTTTTTATAAATAATTTATTATATTGTTCATAAAATGTTGGTAGCCTTCATACCAAATATTCTATTTGAAGGAAGAATACACAAAAATACCATTGTTTAAAAGAATGGGATGGAATTCAGTAGCATATTCAAAGAGAATAAATAAATTTTCAGACTCCAATCGTGGATTTTAAAAAAGAGACAAATTGAAATAAAAATAAACAACTTTCGTAGAACTTTAAAAATAACTTTCGTAGAACTTTGAGTTTAAAAATAAGAAATTGGACCATTAAGAATAAAAAGAACAAAGAACAAAGAACAAAGAAAAAAGACATATTCATAATGAATTATAAGTAAAACTGAATTTTAGAGCGATAATTTTTATTAGTACTTGGGAAAAAGAAGATGAATATTTTTGATTATTTAGAATGATGTCGAAAAAAATACGATCGATTTAATAAATTCTTCATAAATAACATTTTGGTGGCCCTGAAAAGGGCCGATTTTAACGTTTGATGGAATTTTGATGGAATGTGTTGTTTAACCTCCGAAACCGTACAATGTGCGGCCTTGGCGTTTCAATGCATAGACTACATCCATGGCGGTAACTGTCTTCCGTTTGGCGTGTTCGGTGTATGTAACAGCATCACGGATGACGTTTTCCAAGAAAACTTTCAAAACGCCTCGAGTTTCTTCGTAGATCAAGCCGGAGATACGCTTGACACCACCACGACGAGCCAAACGACGAATGGCTGGTTTTGTGATGCCTTGGATGTTATCACGCAAGACTTTACGATGACGTTTGGCGCCACCTTTTCCTAATCCTTTTCCTCCTTTGCCTCGGCCAGTCATTTTTATTCGATTTTTAGTATGTTCTTCACTCGATGAAAGTCAAAACTAAACTGATGCTTACCATAGAAACGTCACGCTATTTATACATTCATTACGTCATCCCCTCCACCAAACCAAACACAAAATGCGCACTCAATATTCCCCCTCCGTGTATGAAAATATGGTATTTCATAGTTTTTCTCAACAAAAGAATTTTATTTTCAAATATTTTTAATTATTTTCGATTTATATCATTGCAAATTATAAAAATATTTAATCATTTTATTTGAGATTGAAAATGCAAATCACAATTAAAGCAATATCAAATACGCAACGATCGAAGCGTCACTTCTCCTCATTCTCTTAGCGACATAAAGTATAAATAGTGTGCACACTCGGTGCGTTTATTTATTCTACGTTTGACTCTCGTTGTGAAAGTATCGTAAACTAAAAGAAGAAAAATGGCACGTACAAAGCAAACCGCTCGTAAATCAACTGGTGGAAAGGCACCACGTAAGCAATTGGCCACCAAAGCTGCTCGTAAGAGTGCACCAGCCACCGGAGGTGTAAAGAAACCACATCGTTATCGTCCGGGAACAGTCGCTCTTCGTGAAATTCGTCGTTACCAGAAATCGACTGAATTGTTGATCCGCAAATTGCCATTCCAACGGTTGGTTCGTGAAATCGCTCAAGATTTCAAAACCGATTTGCGTTTCCAAAGTTCAGCTGTTCTCGCTTTGCAAGAAGCCAGCGAAGCCTACTTAGTTGGATTATTCGAAGACACCAACTTGTGCGCCATCCACGCCAAACGCGTCACAATTATGCCAAAAGACATCCAATTGGCTCGTCGTATCCGTGGTGAACGTGCTTAAGTCAACAAACAACCAAATTATCAAAAAATCGGCCCTTTTCAGGGCCAACAAAATATTGTTTATGAAGAATTTAACAAATCGTTTTTCCTACTTTTTCAATGAATATGTCTCAAGATGAATTTTAACAGTTTAATAATAAATGCTGAATCATTTTTCTAAAATTATACGATAATTATTAATTAGATTTCATATTTTTCAAATTCTTCAAATACTGAAATTCCAATAAAAAGATGAATGCTATTGGTTGAATGGCTTTTTGATTTATTAACTAGTGTTTCATAGTTTTCCTACATGTTGAATATTGAGAAAACTCATCAAGAAGCGTCCGCATTTAATTAGAAAACATAGAAAACAAAATGTAGTTTATTTCATAAATATACCACGGTAATTTACGTCACAGGTTATGGAGTGACTATAACTCATGCTGCTGATGAAATTTAACCATATTTTTGTGAGACGTTTTAAGTAAATAAAATTAGCATTTCAAAGTATGATTTCAAAAATGGTTAATGATTTTTTGCGAATTCTTTATAAATAAATTATTTGTTGGCCCTGAAAAGGGCCGTTTTATTATTGAATCGATGAATGAACAGCTTATTTTGAGCTTGTGTATTTGGTAACGGCTTTTGTTCCTTCACTGACGGCATGCTTGGCCAATTCTCCTGGCAACAAGAGACGGACAGCGGTTTGAATTTCACGACTGGTGATGGTTGATCGCTTGTTGTAGTGCGATAGACGTGATGATTCGGATGCAATACGCTCGAAAATGTCATTGACGAAACTGTTCATGATTGACATGGCTTTGCTGGAAATACCAGTGTCTGGATGAACTTGTTTCAACACTTTGAAGATGTAGATAGCGTATGATTCCTTCCGCTTGCGCTTTCTCTTCTTGTCTCCTTTTGTGATATTTTTTTGAGCCTTACCGGCTTTCTTTGCTGCTTTTCCGCTGGTTTTTGGTGCCATTGTAAATGTTTATCGGTTTAGTGACGAACACAAACTGAATATCGACGCTTGAGCTGTAACCGCTTTTATAGCGGTTCTGTGAGTGAAATGATGCAAGCATTCGAAATTCTAGGCTCCGCCCATTCCATACCAAGTGTGTTTTACTGCGAAAGGTATAAAAGGAACGCACAGTTCTGTGCGAGCATCATTCTGTGTTTGTCATTCGTTCGAGTAACAAGTCAAATAAGAAAAAAATAATCAAAGATGTCTGGACGCGGCAAAGGAGGCAAAGTTAAGGGAAAGGCAAAGTCACGTTCAAACCGTGCTGGTCTTCAATTCCCAGTCGGTCGTATCCATCGTTTATTGCGTAAAGGAAATTACGCTGAACGTGTCGGAGCTGGTGCCCCAGTGTACTTGGCTGCTGTCATGGAATACTTGGCCGCTGAAGTTTTGGAATTGGCTGGCAATGCTGCCCGTGACAACAAGAAGACTCGTATCATTCCTCGTCATTTGCAATTGGCCATCCGTAATGACGAAGAATTAAACAAACTCTTGTCCGGAGTAACAATCGCCCAAGGTGGTGTTTTGCCAAACATCCAAGCCGTTTTGTTACCAAAGAAAACCGAAACAAAGAAAGCATAATTTCTTTCATAAATTCCATCGAATTGTACAAAAATCGGCCCTTTTCAGGGCCACCAAAATATTTTTTATAAAGAATTTAATAAACAAAATAAATAAATGTATAATTCTTTCAGTCGATTTAAACATGAAAAAATGTTGAAATTGCATATCATTTTAATTCTCAAATTTGATTTAAATGGAAATAAAGTGATTAAGTCCAGTTTGCTCATCAAAAAACAATATTAACAATGATTCTGAAATATGTCGTCACCTTTCAAATAAATAAAATATTTCGTTTATTTCAAATCCACTTTACATTGTGCTGATTGAAGATTCATTGTCTCTGCCAACGATAATTTTTTATTTATTTTATTTATTTATTACGAAACCTAAATTTATGTCAATATGTGTTCACTAGCAAGCTAGTAAACATGCTGGTCAAAGACCCAATGCGACATAAATTCCGCCCATGGTACGACTTTAGCAAAGAGAATACAATCAGGGGTGGGATGGCATTAAAGTGAAGCTTCAATACCAAGATTGGATCCGGAAAACCATGGTAAAACCGGCCTGCCTCTGGAGAGACAGGGGAAATACAATAATAAATTCACTTAAAATTAAATTACGTTAACAATGATGAATGAAGCAATAGAAATAACAAAAAAATAAAAATAAAGTGTAAAGAAGAGAAAGGATAGAAGAGAGTGAAATAGCTTAAAACTAATTGGAAAAGAAATTGCACGACATACCACCGAGTGAATGAAGATTAGATTATATTTTTATATTATTGCACGGACCGTAGATGATTTTTTAACGCGTTTTTAAATGAAGCTAACGAATCATTGTTTCTAATTTCAACCGGTAAACTGTTCCAAAAATTAATTGCAGAGTAACTGAATGCACGTGTATCAAATGCGGTACGCGGATTGAAATTAACGCGAAGGTTGTCTGGATAACGCGACGATTCACCGTTTCGAATAAACATGTGATTCAGATATTTAGGTGCCTTTTTTGACAACTGCTTGAATATTAAGACGGCCGACTGAAGCTTTGCTCTACTTTCAGGCGTCAAACCATTCAAACGCTCACGGTATTCAGTAACATGTTCACTACGCTTTAATCCGAAAACATATCTAATCTTATCGTTGTCAGCGATGAGATCACGATTGAGCTGATTTAGAGTGCTATGTGCACCCCAACCATAAGTTACTACATTCCCATAATCCATAATGGGGTCAATGAGCGCCGCAGCCATATCACGTTTGATATAATTGGGTATAAAATGCTTTGTGTGCCGAATGCGATTTAACACACCATACACTTTTTGCAATTTACACTTGTCATGTTCATTGAAAGAGAGATTTTCGTCAAAAATAACACCAAGGTTTTTAATTGACTTACAGAATTCAAGTTTTTCATCACCAATTTTCACATCATTGATCGCATCAAAATTTAACCGACTTGTGTGATATTTAGAACCGATGATCATTACTTTCGATTTAGAACCGTTTAATTTCATACCGCGACGTTTAATAAAATCATTTAATTTTGCGAGATCCGAATTTACTAATTCAATACCGGTATTTATTTGATCAAACTCAACTTCAATAAGAGCTTGACAATCATCCGCGAATAAATGACCGGTCATATTTTCAAAAATGTTAAGCGTGTCATTAAAATAAAGCGAGAAAAATGTTTGACCGAAATTGCTACCTTGAAGAACACCGTTATTGATCGCGATAAAATCCGATTCATTATTACCGACTTTAACTTTTTGCTCAATATTACTATAAATTGATTTGATTAATTTCGTAGCGTTGTTAGAAAAACCGTATGCTTCACAAACTTTTAAAAGAGCATCATGCGGAACGGACGGGAATGCACTTTTTATATCGAGCGAGACAAAAATAACAATTTTCTTGCGATTTATTGACGATCTGATACTCTCAGAGATGTTAAAAAGTGAGGTGATACAACTGTGATTTCTACGGAAACCAGACTGCCGCTCATGCAGCTTTGACTCTAAATAACCAGTTACCTGATTATTCAGAAGAATGGCGAAGATTTTTGGAATGACAGAAATGATGCTGATTGGTCTATATTCTGAAACTGAAGCGGGATTTGGAACTTTAATAATGAATTATTATTGATTATAAATTGTTTTTCATATTAATAAATTCAATTATTTATGCTTAAAATATTTTGAGTGATCTTATGCACTATTTATTAAGAAAATGTTAATTGATTTGAATGTTGTGAAAAATTTGACATTATTGCAAAAATGGTCTGGATTTATGTTTAAATCTTTTTAGTCTGAGACATACATGGAAACTAAATTTGTTCATTTTCCAATCTGATTTTGTAATATTCATCGATAACCTGTCGATTCCTATACAAAAAATGTAGCAAATCTTCTTTTTTCAAAGCAAGATACAATTGATTATGCCATATATTGATTTTGAAATTCATCAGAAAAAAAGTTTAATTAAATGTTCTTACGACGTGACACGTCACAATACTACCAACGAAAACGGCAAAAAGATACGATTTGTCGTTTGCATTCCGTAACGGTGCAATTTAGTGCATATATGATAGCAATCGCTTGCAACTTAATGCCGAACGACTTATGCCGTAATACATTAATCAATTGTTGATTTACTTGGCCACGGCAGGAAAGTTCACACCGTCCTCATTGAAATGGCGAAAGAAGCAATGAATTTCTTTGCTAAGCGACTTCGCTATCCTAATTGCATATGTATAAAAAATGTAAAATATTTTCAAATGAAGCAAATTTTTCGCCAATTAAAATATTCGATGTCAGAAAAAAATTAATTAATTAAATTCAATATAATGGCATTTCTTTTACAAATTATTCACAATATTATACGAGATGTATCTTATTATCCATTCCATTTCGGAATATTTTGAAACATTTTCAATGAAAAATTGAATAATTAAGATATAATTCTCTACTTGCAAACACACTGAAATTGTATGCATAACTTGTGTGAATGTAAATGTTTTTCAGTACGAATACACACTGAAGCTTCAGTGAAAATTATTAAGAAATGTATCAAAATGAATAGAATTTTTGTTTTGATCACGACTACCAATGATAAAAGATATTAATAAAGTTAATAATTATCGAATTCAGTGCAAAATTGATAAAATAATTGCAATTTAAAACAAAATTTCATACGAAACGATGAGAAAATGTTCTTTTAAATCGTCGTTGTGTTTCACACAATAAATGTATTGGTTCAAATTTTAATTTTTTCAATGAATTCAATCCTTCTTTATTGAATGGAAACGTAACCATAGAATTATGTGAATAATTTTTCAATAAAATGATCGAAAAACTCAGCCGATCTTATCACATTTACACTACAGACAATTGACAGAAAATCATTTTTCGATCGATGCGTTCCGAAAGGAATGGTCTGAGTTGATGTACCGAGTGACGAACTGTGAACATTTCATACGTTTGTTTACTGTGTATAACGAAGCGAATACTCAAAGCAAAGCAAAGCAAAGCAAAATGGCCGACTCAGCACCAGCACCAGCAGCAGCTCCAGTTGCAGCATCACCAGCTGCCAAAAAACCAAAGGCACCAAAAGCCAAAAAACCAGCATCGAAACCAACTCATCCACCAACCGCTACATTGGTCAACGATGCAATCAAAGCATTGAAAGAACGAAGTGGTTCATCACTTCAAGCAATCAAAAAGTACATTTCAGCCAACAATAAGGTTGATGCCGAGAAATTGGCTCCATTCATCAAGAAGTACTTGAAGAGCGCCATTGAAAAAGGACAATTGGTCCAAACCAAAGGCAAAGGTGCTTCTGGTTCATTCAAATTGTCAGCTGCAGCTCTTAAACCAAAGGTCGAGAAGAAGAAGCCAGTCAAGAAGGCTGTTAAACCAAAGGCAGCAAAGAAACCAGCCGCCAAGAAAGAAGGAGCAAAGAAGAAGCCAGCCGCGAAGAAGGCTGCTTCAGCCACTGCTAAAGTAGCAAAGAAAGCCGGCACACCAAAAGTAAAGTCAGTTAAACCAAAGGCTAAGGCACCATCGAAGCAAAAGGCTACCAAACCATCGAAATCGGCTGCACCAAAGAAGCCAAAGACACCAAAGCCAAAAACAGCAAAGAAACCAGCTGCAGCTAAGAAACCAAAGGCTGCCAAAGCACCAAAAGCATAAATGAAAATCATCATTTAACTTACTCGATAATCGAGCAAGAAAAAACAGCCCTTTTCAGGGCTAACAAATAATTTATTTATAAAGAATTCGCAAAAAATCATTAACCATTTTTGAAATAATACTTTGAAATACTAATTTTATTCACTTAAAACGTCTCACAAAAATATGATTAAATTTCATCAGCAGCATGAGTTATAGTCACTACATAACCTGTGACGTAAATTACCGTGGTATATTTATGAAATAAACTACATTTTGTTTTCTATGTTTTCTAATTAAATGCGGACGCTTCTTGAGGAGTTTTCTGAATATTCAACATGTAGGAAATCTATGAAACACTCATAAATCAAAAAGCCATTCAACCAATAGCATTCATCTTTTTATTGGAATTTCTGTATTTTACGAATTTGAAAAATATGAAATCTAATTAATAATTATCGTATAATTTTAGAAAAATGATTCAGCATTTATTATTAAACTGTTAAAATTCATCTTGAGACATATTCATTGAAAAAGTAGGAAAAACGATTTGTTAAATTCTTCATAAACAATATTTTGTTGGCCCTGAAAAGGGCCGATTTTTCGATAATTTGGTTGTAGGTTAACTTAAGCACGTTCACCACGGATACGACGAGCCAATTGGATGTCTTTTGGCATAATTGTGACGCGTTTGGCGTGGATGGCGCACAAGTTGGTGTCTTCGAATAATCCAACCAAGTAGGCTTCGCTGGCTTCTTGCAAAGCGAGAACAGCTGAACTTTGGAAACGCAAATCGGTTTTGAAATCTTGAGCGATTTCACGAACCAACCGTTGGAATGGCAATTTGCGGATCAACAATTCAGTCGATTTCTGGTAACGACGAATTTCACGAAGAGCGACTGTTCCCGGACGATAACGATGTGGTTTCTTCACACCTCCGGTGGCTGGTGCACTCTTACGAGCAGCTTTGGTGGCCAATTGCTTACGTGGTGCCTTTCCACCAGTTGATTTACGAGCGGTTTGCTTTGTACGTGCCATTTTTCTTCTTTTAGTTTACGATACTTTCACAACGAGAGTCAAACGTAGAATAAATAAACGCACCGAGTGTGCACACTATTTATACTTTATGTCGCTAAGAGAATGAGGAGAAGTGACGCTTCGATCGTTGCGTATTTGATATTGCTTTAATTGTGATTTGCATTTTCAATCTCAAATAAAATGATTAAATATTTTTATAATTTGCAATGATATAAATCGAAAATAATTAAAAATATTTGAAAATAAAATTCTTTTGTTGAGAAAAACTATGAAATACCATATTTTCATACACGGAGGGGGAATATTGAGCGCGCATTTTGTGTTTGGTTTGGTGGAGGGGATGACGTAATGAATGTATAAATAGCGTGACGTTTCTATGGTAAGCATCAGTTTAGTTTTGACTTTCATCGAGTGAAGAACATACTAAAAATCGAATAAAAATGACTGGCCGAGGCAAAGGAGGAAAAGGATTAGGAAAAGGTGGCGCCAAACGTCATCGTAAAGTCTTGCGTGATAACATCCAAGGCATCACAAAACCAGCCATTCGTCGTTTGGCTCGTCGTGGTGGTGTCAAGCGTATCTCCGGCTTGATCTACGAAGAAACTCGAGGCGTTTTGAAAGTTTTCTTGGAAAACGTCATCCGTGATGCTGTTACATACACCGAACACGCCAAACGGAAGACAGTCACCGCCATGGATGTAGTCTATGCATTGAAACGCCAAGGCCGCACATTGTACGGTTTCGGAGGTTAAACAACACATTCCATCAAAATTCCATCAAACGTTAAAATCGGCCCTTTTCAGGGCCACAAAATCTTTTTTTATAAAGAATCTATGAAATCACATTTTACCTCTCAATAAATATTAATCTTCTTTTTTGGCAATTGAATTTTAAAATAGTCATGAAATACATCGTTCAAAATTTATTCTTCATTGAAATTCATAAAGAATGTGTCTCTTTCTTGATATTTTGAATTTTTGCTCCAAATTCAAAAAACACCATTAATTCTCTGTGAAAAATTTATCAAATCAAATTTTTATTCACATCATAATATTTAAATACAAATTCAAATCTTTTTTTTTATAAATGTATTCTTATCATTTATTATTTTAGCTTCAATTTGCTTTATTAAATTCGAAAAATTTACATTGAAACGTCTGAAACTTATTTCGAATTTGACTGTCTTTATGTCTCTTTGTTTTGAAATCCACGATCGAAACCTAAAAATCGATTTATTTTATTCAAATATCACAGTTCATCTTAATAAGGATTCTAGATAAAATATCATTCATGCCGATGGATTGCATCACACTTTTTTAATGATAAATATGAAATATGTTTGAAAATGTTGCAAAATATTTACTGATTTTTGTGAATTCTTTATAAATAAATTATTTGTTAGCCCTGAAAAGGGCTGTTTTTTTTGCTCGATTATTGAGTAAGTTAAATGATGATTTTCATTTATGCTTTTGGTGCTTTGGCAGCCTTTGGTTTCTTAGCTGCAGCTGGTTTCTTTGCTGTTTTTGGCTTTGGTGTCTTTGGCTTCTTTGGAGCAGCCGATTTCGATGGTTTGGTAGCCTTTTGCTTCGATGGTGCCTTAGCCTTTGGTTTAACTGACTTTACTTTTGGTGTGCCGGCTTTCTTTGCTACTTTAGCAGTGGCTGAAGCAGCCTTCTTTGCGGCTGGCTTCTTCTTTGCTCCTTCTTTCTTGGCGGCTGGTTTCTTTGCTGCCTTTGGTTTAACAGCCTTCTTGACTGCCTTCTTCTTCTCGACCTTTGGTTTAAGAGCTGCAGCTGACAATTTGAATGAACCAGAAGCACCTTTGCCTTTGGTTTGGACCAATTGTCCTTTTTCAATGGCGCTCTTCAAGTACTTCTTGATGAATGGAGCCAATTTCTCGGCATCAACCTTATTGTTGGCTGAAATGTACTTTTTGATTGCTTGAAGTGATGAACCACTTCGTTCTTTCAATGCTTTGATTGCATCGTTGACCAATGTAGCGGTTGGTGGATGAGTTGGTTTCGATGCTGGTTTTTTGGCTTTTGGTGCCTTTGGTTTTTTGGCAGCTGGTGATGCTGCAACTGGAGCTGCTGCTGGTGCTGGTGCTGAGTCGGCCATTTTGCTTTGCTTTGCTTTGCTTTGAGTATTCGCTTCGTTATACACAGTAAACAAACGTATGAAATGTTCACAGTT
>JAQOWM010000884.1:0-72211 GCA_029041755.1 Resseliella maxima
ATAAGTATATCATTCCAGCTCCCATCGACATCTGCACTAAAATTAACTGTTCCATTGCATTCGACTTTCATCAACTCGTTGTTAGCTGCTCGTATCGGCTCGATTTCATATTTCTTCGTTTCATTCATCAAGTTTCTGTTCATAGTCATGTGCCTCGTTGCACCAGATTTACAAACCAATCATTTGTATTAAACCCACCACTCAGAAACACAGCACTAAAAGCCGATTGACTTTTATCCTTCCCGTTGCTTCTTTTGTTGTTGCTATTTTGTTTCTTGCTATGCGAACCGTTAGATCTTTGGAGACATTGATTTGATTTATGACCTTTGGTTTTACATGAATAGCAAATTAATGACGATTTTCCTTTAAACTGTCCAAGTTTCTTAGCAAAAAACGCTTTGTCATTTGATATAGAAGACCGGATTCTTATAAAAGTTTGGTTTTCACCGCATCACTTGACAATTTCATTGTTCAATCATGATCATCAGTTGATAATCATCGTTTAATCCGCTCAACAAAAATATTGCAAGACATTCATCATTGACCTCAAAACCAATTTCTGAAATCTTTTGTGCTGTACTGATTATTTTGCTCAGTGTTGGCAAATAGTCTGTGTATTATACAGCCGATATATATACATGTATAGACATGAGAAGTAGACAATGGTAATGATCAGAAAGACAACTCGCACAAAACAGAGAAAAAGAACAATACACAAACACAATAGGTTCACACAAAAAAAAAATAGACAAACACACTTACAGAAGCTATATAAAAATCGTTGCGTAGCGATTTCCGTATAATTTCTTGCGGCATTATATAGAATGTGTACAATGAGCGACAATATGATTCATTCTCTCTCACACAACAGTGAACAGTAGAACACACAAGATGACAAATGGTTCCAAATCAATCGCATTATCAATATGTATTGGTCATTTGGAGTAGTAGTGCGATGCAATATGATGAATGTTGTGTGAGAATGAGCGATATTGATGCAACAAATGCATCGTTGTTTTTAACTTCGACAAACGAGACTCCGTTCATTGCACCATTTTTCATCTTTCTTGAATCCGTATGATTTCAATGTGCTAATCTACGATTCCAAATTTCCATCGACTCAGCTGTTCTCATTGCTGCAAAAGCCGTACCACTTGACCAAAATACGCGATACAATCCATTGACTAAATCTGCCTTTGCTAGAACATTTCCTTCTGAATCCCTAACCACACAACCTGTTGATGAGAAAGAAACAATTTTTTCCTTTTTAGTAAGTTCACTCCCCGAGAGTAGATTTGTCCTCAGCTCAGGTATACACAGTACATCATGAATAAGTATATCATTCCAGCTCCCATCGACATCTGCACTAAAATTAACTGTTCCATTGCATTCGACTTTCATCAACTCGTTGTTAGCTGCTCGTATCGGCTCGATTTCATATTTCTTCGTTTCATTCATCAAGTTTCTGTTCATAGTCATGTGCCTCGTTGCACCAGATTTACAAACCAATCATTTGTATTAAACCCACCACTCAGAAACACAGCACTAAAAGCCGATTGACTTTTATCCTTCCCGTTGCTTCTTTTGTTGTTGCTATTTTGTTTCTTGCTATGCGAACCGTTAGATCTTTGGAGACATTGATTTGATTTATGACCTTTGGTTTTACATGAATAGCAAATTAATGACGATTTTCCTTTAAACTGTCCAAGTTTCTTAGCAAAAAACGCTTTGTCATTTGATATAGAAGACCGGATTCTTATAAAAGTTTGGTTTTCACCGCATCACTTGACAATTTCATTGTTCAATCATGATCATCAGTTGATAATCATCGTTTAATCCGCTCAACAAAAATATTGCAAGACATTCATCATTGACCTCAAAACCAATTTCTGAAATCTTTTGTGCTGTACTGATTATTTTGCTCAGTGTTGGCAAATAGTCTGTGTATTATACAGCCGATATATATACATGTATAGACATGAGAAGTAGACAATGGTAATGATCAGAAGACAACTCGCACAAAACAGAGAAAAAGAACAATACACAAACACAATAGGTTATAATTGATGCGAGTTTACACTGTGTTTATTTGTATTGGTCATTTTCTTTCTCCGCTTTGTGCGGAAATTTTTCTGATTTCAGTCCATTGTCTATCAACATGTCTATACCATGCACCTGTATATACATTTGTATTGTCTATCAACATTTCTATACCATGCACCTGTATATACATTTGTATTGTATATCGATGTCTATAGACGAATCGATATATCGATTGTCAAAACTAATTTCGCTTACATACATTTCCATCGATTCACAATCGTCTAATATTTGTGTTAATGATTTTACGCATTAAAATAACCTTACGAACGGCACCTGAGTCCTTAAAAGTTGTTTTAAAATTATCCCAAATTTCTTTCGCTGTTGTAGCTGTACATAATTTGATTTGTCTAAACTCAAAATCAACGCTGCCTTTGCTTTGGATTTTTCTTTGTATCAGTTTCTGTTCCGGTTAAACAATTTGATAAATCTTCCAATGCCAACTAATTCTTAATAGAAAATTCCCAACTGGAATAATTTACACGTCCTTTCAACTTTTCGATTGTTGATAAAATTGATATTGACATATTATTCGATTTTTCTGAACTGTTTGAGTGATTTTATTTGTCGTAGACTTGTTTGGTAAATCGTTGTGACTTTCCCATAAATATGAGTGTTGGAATGTTAGGTTAAAACTAACCTCAAAATCGATATTTCAGAAAAGCAAAAAATAATTATGAAAAAAGAAAAAATATTTAAAAAAAATTCTTTTAAATTACGTAAGAATAAAAATTAATTTATTAGGGGGGACCCATAACCTATTATTTTAATTAATGATGATTTCAGATTTTATCATTGAATAAATAAAACACTGAAAGCGGAAGTCTTAATCGGTTGAGATTTAATTTAGAAGAGAAAGAAAAATACAATGTGACAGTAAATATTTGTCATTTACATATTGTGCATCATTCACAATGCAGTACTCTCTTACTATGCTGAAATGGTTTAAATTATAAATAATTCCGGTCATTTATCGTTTACATTATTATTTACAACAAACAATTTTCCATTTTTAGGTCAACTATTTTCCACTCTTAAGTCAACAATTTTCACTAGGAATTGAGTGAATATTTTCCATTTTTATGTTAAAGTGCAGGTGGGCCTACTATGCGCCCGGATGTGCTCTCGTTGGCAAAATGTGTTATCAATGGTACAAACGGACGCGTATAGATAATACGTGCACCTTATTCCATCGCTATGTTTTAAGTCAACATTTTCCTTTTTTAAGTTGCAAAAATAACACTAACGTATTCTTGCTGAGTTAACAAATATTCGCTGTAAATAAAAGTAAGTTTTTTGACATTCCGAATGTAAAAGGTGAAATTGTCAAGCTTGATTCGGAAAATAAAAGACTGACTGCAGAAGATGAGATCGATAATAATGAGATAAATAATGCTGAAGCAGCCGATGAAAAAAAAATGTTATCATCACAAATCACTGAAAAAACATGATGACATTACAACAAAAGACTGATACATTGTCGATAAACTGCCGATCCACAAATAAATCACTAATACTGTTTTTATATATTGATGTACTAGAACTAATTGAAAATTAAGTATAGTTTTTTTCATTAGTTTTCAATGATTTTAAATGATCTTCAATGATTTTCAATGATTAAATAGTGATTCGTCCCCTGGATGTCTATTTATAAGAAACTTTGAATAAATAATAAAGATAAATTCAATCTACGTATTCCAAAAAGAGTAGCGAGTAAAAATCGAAAGCCAACCAATAGAGTGAAAGTTAATGAATTAAAGAGTGAAAGAGTAGTGAATGCATATGTAGTTAGATTAGAAGAGAAATTTATGCAAGTTGATATGACCCTCATATGTCTGATATCAATAGAGAATGGGATTGTTTTAAGAGTGCAATCTTGAGTGCGGTAAAGGAAGTTTGCGGAATGCATGTGTGTAAGAATGGTAAAAAGAAGACAGATTGGTGAAATGATGAGGTGCAGGAGGCGGTGAAGGAGAAAAGAGTGAGATTGATGCGTTGCATGCAAAGTAGAAAGGAAGAGGACTTAGAGTCGTATAGGGAACAAAAAGGGGTAGTGAAAGAGTTGGTGAGAGCAGCCAAGTATGGTGCATGGGTGAAATTCGGCAATGATTTAGAAGAAGCAGGGCAGCAGAGGAATAAAGTTTTCTGGTCGAAGGTTAAGAACATCCGTAATGGTGAGGAAAAACAAGCACCGGGTGCTGTATTAGATAAGGCAGGGGAGTTAGTGATTGGTAGGAAGAATGTATTGAAACGTTGGAGAGAATATTTCGAGGAACTTTTGAATGTTGAAAACGGAGTGGATCAGAATGTTAGTGCGAATGAAAGTGTGAGTGAAATCGAAGTGGAGGAAATAAGCATATGTGAGATAGAGCTGGCGGTTAGGAAATTAAGTTGGGGTAAAGCAGCAGGAGTGGATGAGATTAGGAATGAATATTTAATTTGTAGTGGCTCAGTGGGGATTCGATGGTTACATCGGTTGTTCAATCTAGCGTGGAATTCATCAGTTGTCCCGACGGAATGGGGGGGGGGGGGTGCAGTTATCTCACCACTTCATAAGAACTGTAGCAACAGAGATTGTAACAACTATCGTGGAATTTCTCTATTGAGTGTTGTTGGAAAAGTTTACAGTGCAATTTTAGAAAAACGTACCAGAGCGATTGTCGAATCGCTCTTGGATGAAAACCAATCAGGCTTCAGACCGATGCGCGGATGTCAAGATCAAATTTTTTGCATGAGACAAATAATATAGAAGTTCTATGAAAGAAACAAGGATATGTATGTATGTTTTGTCGATTTACAAAAAGCGTATGATTGTATACCGAGAGCCAATTTGTATCTGCCCTTGCATATGCAGATGACCTAGTATTGTTTGGCGGCTCAGAACAGGAGCTACACAACAGTATTAGCGATTTAGAAGCTGCCTGTACGAACTTTGGAATGACCATTAGCAGTTCAAAAACACAAGTTATGCATATTGGGAAAAATCGGAAGCAAGTGAATTGTCTGTTGAATGGGAGTGTGCCTGAGCAGGTGTCTCAATTCAAGTATTTAGGCTGTATCTTCTCTGAAGACGGCAGGCTGGATAAGCAATTTGAACATCGCAGAGTGAATGGTAATAAAATAGAATTAGAAATGAGAAAGTGCGTGGGGATTTGAATGTGGTTTCGGTTGATGAGGTAGCAAGAAAGTCGAGATTAAGATGGTTTGGGCATGTACAACGTATGAATGAGTAATGAGTATCGTTTACCAAAGTTAATTTTGAATGCGGAAGTGAATGCACCGAGTGGCAGAGGTAGACCGCGGAGGCGATATTTGGATTTGGTTAAGAACGATTTGAACGAAAGGGAGTATGATTGGAATAGGGAAACTCAAGACCTGGCTCTCGATAGGGTTTGCTGGAGAAGAATTGTTAAGGGGCTGCCATTACAAAACAGACCAGACGCTGAAGGGCAATAATGGTCTTTAAATGATTGTTGTTGTTGTTGTTTTTGATAAATTCAAAGATTAAGAATTAACAAAAACATCAAATTGAATATTGGAAATGATATTAATGAAATAGTTCAACAGGAAATTGAATGACTATTATTGAAATTATCTTATTTTGAAATCACACAAATTTTCAGTCTGAAATAATAAGTTGTAAGGAGCTTCCTCATTCAAGTGAATATATACAATATTTATGAAATTGAAAATACTTCTGACTTTGATAAGTATGATAATAATGTGTAGATTGACTTGAAGTCGTCTCAACATTGAGAATAGAAGCGAATTCCAGAAGTTTACAATCAAACAGTATGTTGATTCTTTTTCAATAATTTTCATTTTAGAATAATAAGAAAATGATCATCTTTTATTAAAGGGACACTTCGAGTTACTCAGACATTTTCGAAGAATGTAAGAAACAAAACGAAAGAAACAAAATTTCAATATTTGAATATTCTCTATCAGAAATATAGACATTGCATTTCCACTAATATTAAAAAAATACAATTCCCCATTATTCTTGGTTTTGTCATATCAATTCAAGAATATGAGTCATAAATTTGGAACCCACACAACAAAAACAAAATACAGCCTGAACAAATTGGTTATTCAGATACAATCTCTCATTTATTCTTTTAGTTTGAAATGAGATGATCGAGAAAATTCAAATAAATGAAAAATTGTAAATTTTTTCAAGATCTTAGTTTCTCAATTTTGTTCCGATGGTAAATGAATTACTCAAATTATATTAATTTTCAAACTGCTTAGTGGTGAGTTTTGTCTTGGTGAACATTTTTAACAAAAAAAAATTAGCACAAATTAAATCTTTGTTACCTTATGGCACCAATAAGTGGATATTTTACGTTTCCGCTACAAACGTTGCCACTAAAGTCATCCATATCAATTGTCCATACCATTGCCCCTCCGAACCCACTTTCTTTGATCCATTTCATTTTATAACGAATAGATTTTTCATCGTCAAAACCAACCCATTGGTCACCATCAATCAGATAAGGAACTTTCATTTCGTCATCCCACACGTAGACGGCACCATTCAATAGCATTTCACAAATTTCATAATAAGCTAGAAATCCGCCTTCTTTTGTGTATTCACCCTGTTTACCACCCCCAGATGCTGGCGAATTTGGGCCAGTTTTTGCAGTGTTTGCCAGAGTGAATGTTCTTCCATACGTAGGCATCCCAACAACCAATTTCTCTTTAGGTGTACCCAATTTAACCCATAACTTTGCTGCATTATCTACAGATAATTGTTTGCGCCATTCAGAATCAGAAGACGGTGCATATAGAGGTGCATTATGTCCAGTTTCTCTTTCCCACTTTCCATGAAAATCGTAAGCCATTAGGTTAATAAAATCTAGATAGCTGGCAACAGCTGGAACATCATAGCCCCCTCGAACATTATCTGGTCCAACAGGCACAGCTGCAGTCAGCAACAATCGAGGCTTTAGAATTTCTTGAGCTTCAGCATCAAATGCTTCTTTCAGTTCTATCATAAGTAGAAAAGAACATATTTTAAAAACATGACTATGATTTAAGGAATAAATATTTATATAGGAAATCATCTTTAGTATCCATACTAAATTCCGTATTATGCAATTCAAGGTATATTGACAAATAGAACATCCATTGATAGTCTACCGACCTTGTAGTTGAATCATTCATAAAATTCTGTGCACAAATGTAAAAAGTTACTTTTACTCCTATCATAACTTTATTTACAATAATTTTTCCGTAAAATATACTCCAATTATTTTGCTATATCACTCGAAAAAACTTTTTATATAACTCATTAAAAATATGTAGATTTCATATTTGCTAAATCCTCTGATCCGTGTGCTTATATATACGTGCTTATTAAAACATTATACTTAGTTTGGGGAAGTTGACGCATATAATTAAGTTATTTCCTTGTATGTTTTTCTAAAATCTATTTTGAGACATCGTTTTCTATGTATTTCCAATGATAACTGAATCTATTGAGAATGTGAATTATTTCGGTTTTACAAAAGATGGCGTATGTAATTACCATATTCCATTTTTCCAAATATTCATTAGATTTTTTATTCAAATGAAAATGTCGAATTTCGTGCCAGAAAAAGTGTTTTTACGGGTAATTCTTCTTCATTATTTTATCATGAAGAAGAGTGCTGTCGAAACCCATCGCGTTTTAGTGGAAGTTTGCACGATTTAAAAGTGGTGATTTTGGCTTGAAAGACGAGTAGCGGCCCGAGCAACCAAAAAAGTTCGAAGATGAAGAATTGTAGGAATTACTCAATCAAGATTCCTGCCAAAGGCAAATAGAACTTGCAAAATCATTTGGAGTTGATCGGTCTAATCTAATCGATCTAATTTAATCGGAATGCCCATTCCGATTCCGACCAGACACGAGCCCATAATATTTCATGACGAAAATGCTCGGCTTTACCGCATTCAACCGTTCAAAAATTACGTGCAGAACATCGGATGGCATGTTTTGAAATAATTGTATAAAAATAAAAGGCGTTGTTGCTATTTCTGGAAATGTCGCAACCATTTGTATTTCAATATATTGTTTACTTCGAAACATTCTTTCTGAATTGAATGTTTTCCGACCGACCTCGAACCCCGAAAAACCCGACATTTTTCGATTTCGGACGGGTTCGGTTTCCTTCTTCATCTTTCGGTCGAGTTATTTTTTTTTTCGATGCGCTGACTACCGGAAATCCCAAATAAACCAAAATACCGATCATTTTCTATAGGAAATTTCCGTGAAATATATTCCATAATTCAAAAAATTTCCATTACAAATAATTTTGAAATTATACAATAGACAAGACATTATTTTGAATTTGGACAAGTTTTGAGATTTGATTAATTTTGAAGTTTCGGGAATTCGGTGTCGGGTACTTGAATTTCGACCTGATCCGAAAATTCTCAGGTTCAGTCGGATTCGGGTAGACTTGAATAATTTACGTCGGCTTCGGGTCAGTATTTCGCCCCGATTGCGATCACTGATTAAAACCATGGGAGCGTCTTGACAGAACAAAGAAAAAAAAAGACTGTTTGCGCCGTGTACCAGCATGGTGGCAAAATGTGTAAGCATGAATTGTTCTCAATAGATGGCGTGTGTAGTCTTGCAATTACATGAAAATTTTCATGCATTTTTTTATTTGTAAAATAAATAATTCCCGGAATTTATTTTATAACAAAAAATTATTTTGTTTTGTGTTTTTTATAGCATCGATAAAGAAATTGAATTCTTATTTGTTGAAAATAACAAGTTTATGTTATTTATATTTATTTATAATCATAACCTTTATCTGTATTTGATGTTCATATTGATCAAAAGTCAAAAGACTGAGACTGGTTGTGTAATGTGAAATTTTAATCCTAATTCAGCAAATGTGCAAATATTATATCCATTATAGCGAAAATGTTCTCCTTCAAGTATACAGAATAATAATTAAATTGTTGAGTTTTATTTCTGTAGCTCTTATTTATGCATGAAAAATGATTGATCAACGTGAATTTGAATAATTGACCATTGGATTCATAACCTCAATTTTTTTCCCGTGCTATTCATTATTTAGCTTGTTCAAAATTTTACTCATTAAGTTTTGCATTGCATCATAATAAAATTCATGTTTTCCATACGAATTTTCTGATAAAATTAATACAAAATATCGCTTGTTGCTCACACATTTTAGTTCATTACAAAGAAAATAATTATAAATGAAAACATTCTTCAATATATAAAAAAAGAACAAATATAATTGATATTCAGACAAAAATAATGATGATGAATAATATACTGTGTGACAAACGCAATGCTTATTTGAATAAGCGATTGCCTGAATTGCCAATGTAAAAAAAACAATGTTTTTTGCTTGCATAAAGAATTAAATGGAATACACATCAATATTATGATTACCATCAATAATATTTTTCTATTTTAATTGGAAAAAAAAAAATTTTGCACATCAAGATTTAGATCACGGCATCTCTCGACGAATTGCTTGTATATGAATGAAAGATAGCAAATTGTTCATTTATTTTGTTGTATCGATGTGAGAGTAAGGCGCTTGTTGACTGTCAATACAATAGACCGTAATATTTGTGATTTGGAATAAATTGATAATTTTTTCAGAAAATCTTCTAATTTCATTAAAAAATGCCTGGAAAAAATCTAATTTGTTCTGATTTAATGAAAAAAAGCCGCTACTGTATGTTCAGTTCATTGTATTGGTGCTTGTTGTAAAATAACTCCAATTGATGTTCAAAACCATCAAATGAAGTGCAAAGTCAGTATCATTCGCAATGTTTAGATCGGTCGTCAATTTCTATGACATTTTTATTTCCATATAATTATATATTATTTTATCAATTAAAACAAATAATATCAATCCGGATTATTTTTATTTATGGAATTTTGTGTTATAAATAATAATGCACGCAATAAATGACCCGATTTTTCTAAATGTAAACACAAAGTAATCACAAATTGGCATTAAAAACAGAAGATAACATGTAATGTGAACAAGCGATGCATGTGCCCATTTATTGGATTTTATCACGAAAAAATATTGCTTTCTTCAAATCTTATATACATATATATGAAGAAATTATTGGCATTTAAAGACAATGATATTGAACAAGCTAAATCAAAAAATGTTATTGAATCCACCGGCGAAAAAAGTTGAGGTTAAGATATCCGTGACAATGACAAAAACACACAAGTAGAAAGCAATTCATTGTATTGTCTATTTTTTTTTTTTTCAACTTTATTTAAAATCACTTAAACTTTTGGTATTTACTTAGTCAATTATTCACATTTATACTAATGAATTTATCATTTTTCATGCATAAATAAGAGATACAGAAATAAAACTCAATGTTTTAATTATTATTTTGTATATAATAATACACAGTATCGAGTAATATTTGAAAAACGAAAACATTCTGTCGTCCATAAACATTTTTTTTATATAACAATAATGATTTTAGCAATTAAAACACATAATACGTATTTACAATCCGGATTATTTATATTTAGTTTTTGGTTATTAATTTATCGAAACTAATGTCGGAATAAACATTACGTCTATTGGGATATATTAGTTCAGAGAAATATCACCCCACGTACACGGCGCAAACAGTCATGTTTGCTGTCAAGACGCCCCCATGATTAAAACCATGATTACATTATAAAAAACATATTTTGGCTTATGTCTTATTCTCATATATACACACATAGAAATTTTGGAGAGATTCAAATACTAATGTAGTACAATATATGGGAATGACGAATTTTAGTACAACATTTATACTTGTATAGTATAATTCATTATAATTCCCCTGCTAACTGAGCTGTGTTGTAAAATTCCCCTGTAAATCTGACAGCGCGGTATCGTGTGATGCGACAACGCATACAGCTTAGTTAACAAGGAAATTATACTATACAAGTATAAATATTGTACTGAAATCGGTCATTCCCGTATATTGTACTGCATTAGTATTTGTTTCGCTCCAAAAATTTTGTGTGTGTATATATATATATATAAAATAACTGCGTTAAAATTATGTATAACGTTGCTCAATGGAGGATATATATCACAATTAAATTGTGACAAAATATCAATTTTTTGGATATCAACATTAGAACCGTGGGAGGCATTGCCAAGTTAGTGAAATGAAATTCATTTAAGAAAATAAAAATGATTTGTGATCTTTGTATTCATTAAATATAGATGAAGTTATTTTTTTCGTTCGATATTTTTTCTTTCACGAATATTTATATTATTTTTTTTTTTTTTAGAAATGCCAGACTGATGTGTTATATACTGACTTCGAAAAGCATTTGATCGATTGAATCACAAAACAGTGTTACGAAAGCTGGCGTTATTTGGCTTCAGTCGACAACTAGTTAGGTGGTTTCACTCTAATCTGACGGCAAGAATGCAGTTTGTTGGAATTTGTAAGGAAAAATCAAGGTCATTCTCTATTCCGTCTGAAGTTCCGGCGGAAATAATTTTGGGACCATGCCTCTTTATAATTTTTGTAGACGACATTGTTGATATTGTTACCGATTCATTTGTTTTAATATTTGCAGATGATTTGAAATAATTGAGAAAAATTGGGCACACCCATTGATGCCTTCAGTTTCCAAAATGCCATTAATAAATTGAATAGCTGGTGCGCACTAAACAAAATACACTTGAATCTGAAAAAATGTATTGTAATTACGTTTGCGAAAAAGACAAAGACTACACAATTTGCTTACACCATAGATAATGGAAGACATGTATTTGAGCGAGTGATGTTGCACAAAGATTTGGGTATTCTTTTTGATTCAAAGCTCACATTTGTCAATCACAATGACATTATAATAACCAGTGCACAGGGAATGCTGTTCTTCATAAGAAGAACACTAAAGAGTAAATTTTCGGTAGAATCAGTAAAATTTTTGTATTGCTCATTGGTCAGATAGTTTGGTATCCTTATCAACAAGTTCATATCGATGGGATGACATACTACTGAACGTGATTCACAATGCCGCTCGAATACGCTTGCTAATATCGGATGGATATATCGTTTCTATGCTATCTATCCGATGGCAAGTATCGTTTCATAAGGCACTGTAAGAAACCAATGGCTTTCAAATTAAAGGTATCACAATCAATCTATGTGTCACGTTTCAATCCCAATGTCACACCAGCTAATATTATTAGTTACATCAAAAGAGAAATTCCTGATGTCAATGATAAGAAAATTTTGGTGCATTTATTGATAAAAAAGGACGTAGATTTGAGCTCTCTAACATTCATTTCATTCAAGGTGATCTGTACTGATGAGCTATATATTCAATTGTTGCAACCAGACTTTTGGCTGGCTGGCATTCTTATTGGCGATTTTAGTGAGTGTCGAACGAAATCAGGAAAGACACTCTGTGATTTCATGTCAACGGATCTTATTCAAATTGATGAAAACGAAAACGTAAAACAAAATTCGATAACAAATACAATCAACAACAGCAATAACGTAGATGTATATCACAAGCAACAACCACAGAACGATCAAAGGATAGTATGGATTTGACAGCAACACCAAATCGCAAATAAAAAAATCAACATGAACATCGACAACAAATAACTCAATTCTATGAGCCGGATGAATTTGACTATCAAATGCTACATGAAATGAAATTACTCGATAATGTGCAGTTGAATAAAGAAATTGTGGAACGATTTTTCAATGCCATCGAAAATATTCAACTAATTGCGTCACATTCTAGATTAATCTCACAGTCATCTTCGAAGAATACTTCAATCCACAAAAGTGATTCCATTGTAAACAATAAATCCATTAAGTGTATTTACTTTGGAATCTATTTATTATCAAAATATACAAAGCATTCCTGCAAAGCATGATGTAAAAATTCGAATTGAAACAACTCAATATAAAATTGTGCTTCATTGAAAGTTGGTTAAACGATATACACATAGATAGAGATTTGTTTCCATTGCATTTTGATGTCTATCGTCATGACAGACTAACGCGTGGCGGTGATGTTGCTGTGTTAGTGCATAAACAACTTAAGAGTGAAAGAATTCAATTTGAGTGTGATCAGTCATGCAACCATGTGTTAATACATAATCCCATACGAACACAAACCAGTCATTATTTATGCGGGTTATGTTCCACAATGGCAGCAAACTAGCAACTGAGCACTTATCTAGAGCACTATAAAAATATAAACAAGATATTATCTGCCTATTCTAATCATCGTTTATTTGTATTGGGCGATTGCAATATTGCAAATTTTGGTAGTGTGAATTAGTTTTTTCGATTTTCTACAAGATGGCGTAACTAGTACTTTAGCACATCTGAACATATTGCAACCAACTTCATGTTGAAGTGTCATCAATATGCTTCACATTTCAGTACATGTCAGATTGTAGAAGTGTAAACAACCTTATTTTTTTTTGCTTTGAATATGTCAATTTTCCAACCGTAAATTGCGGGAAGCTACGCTTTTCTGTTTTCATCTGAAGAAAAAAGCTGCTGATTGTCATCGTTTGCTGCAAGAAGCTTACGGGGACAATGCTCCAACTGATAAAACTGTTGAGGATTGGTTTCAACGATTTAGAAGTGGTGATTTTGATGTGGAAGACAAAGAGCGCACTGGTCAGCCAAAAAAATTTGAAGATGAAGAATTGGAGGTGTTACTCAATGAAGATTCGTGCCAAACGCAAGAAGAACTTGCACAATCATTAGGAGTTGATAGAACAATTATTTCCAAACGATTAAAAGTATTGGGAATGATTCAAAAGCAAGGACATTGGGTACCACACGAATTGAAGCCGAAAGACGTAGAAAGACGATTTTGCATGTCGGAAATGATGCTCGCTCGCTACAAAAAGAAATAATTTCTGCATCGGATTGTCACTGGCGATGAAAAGTGGATTCATTACGATAATTCCAAACGTAGAAAGTTGTATTGCAAGCGCGGCCAAGCAGCCGTATTGACATCAAAGCCGAATATTCATGGTTTCAAACTAATATCTGGTGGTATCAGAAGGGTGTATTGTACTATGAGCTGCTCAAACCGAATGAAACCATTAATGGAGAACGCTACCGACAACAACTCATCAAATTGAACGCAGCAATCGAGCAAAAACGGCCAGAATGGGAGACAAGACATGAGTTATTAATTTTCCATGATGACGATGCTCGGCCACATCGCGCTCAAGGGCCCAAAAATTATGTGGAAAATGTCGGATGGGAAAATCTGCCTCACCTGCCTTATAGTCCAGACCTTACCCCTTCTGACTACCATTTGTTTCGGTCGATGCAAGATCACCTGGCTGGGCATCGCTTCACTTCTTCTGAAGAAGTCAAAAATTGGGTCGATTCATATTTGACCGCAAAAAAAAATCGAAAAAACTAATTCACACTACCTATAATTTGTAATATGTTCGTGTTGTTTATCTCGTACTCACGATTGCCAAAATTATATGGTGCAGCTTTTCACTTAAATTGAATTTTCCAGTTATTCTTACTTTGACTTCTTCTTCTCTCGAAAAATAACGAACAACAACTGGAAATATTTTTATATTTGCATGATTCGAAGCGTCCGTATTACATACGATGCAAACACACCTGTAGCAATGGATCCACATTTAGTCCGAGCACAACAACAATCGAAAAAACTAATTCACACTACCAATATTTCTTGGAAACCTGATGTAACGTTTTCATATTATTTGCCATCAGATTGGTTAACACATCAGAATGCAAAATATTTTCAAATAGCAAGTGCATTCCTTAGCAAACTTCAAGAAGCATCGATATATCAGCCAAATAGATAGCATTTGTATGGAAAATGTCAAAAAATGTTCCGTAAAAAATGTATAAGCGCCACCTAAAATTTTACCGAGGTATTATATTCTTTGCAAAAAATTTTTATTTCATGCAATTTATTTCATTTATCATAAAATGTTTCAATTTTGATGGGAAACAAATTTATTTGATAATAATTTATTTACTTCAATGAATTATGAAATTAAAAAAAAATTATTCACATATTAATTTACATAAATAAACAAATGTTTATGCCAATGACAAGAACGAACATAGCCAAACAAACGCTTTCACACGCTCTCATGATGTGAACGTAATCACGTATTTAAATGTGTCTTCACGAATTATGGAGAGCATGTGGTACCTAATACCAACAGATGGCGTTATTGTTAGTGCTTTTGATTTTCATTCTAAAGCACACTATCCACTTGATATCAGCTCTCAAACATTACAAATATTGCGAATAATGTTCTTGATATGGCGCATGTTGATAATTACAGTAAGGTATGTGTTTGTAATTGTTCAATTGCAGTCATTGACATAAATAAAACCGATGTTTATCATCCACCGTTGGAGATTTCATTTGAGAATTTTGTACCGAGTGTGACTTGCGAAACGATAGAATACTGTTTCAACCGTAGTAATTATGGAAAATTAAATCGATGTTTAGACGCAATAAATTTTGCACATGAAATAAATCAGAGGATAATTTTGAATTCTTCTATTCAACTTTATGTCGATTAAGTGATGAAAATGTACCAAAGAAGAAAATCAACAAAACAAACAAACCGATTTGGTGGACACAGGAATTACAGCATTTGAAAAATTGAAGGCACAAATTGTTTAAACGTCAAATTACAGAAGAATACAAACTAGCATTAATTGATTTCAATGAATGTCATGAAAAATATATTGCTAAGATTGAAAGAAACATTGCATTGAATCCATCTCAATTTTGGAAATTCATTAAAAGCAACAATTCGATGTCAAGTTATCCGTCTGAAATGTTTTTCAACAATGATGAAGCAAATTCATCAGAAGGAATTGCTGATATTTTTGCTAAATATTTCAAACAATCATCTGATAAGGATGACATTCCAACAAATGTTGATGAAATTTTTACTGAGGAAGGCGTAAATGTACTAAAATTAAATTTGACAATGGATGACATTGAGTTTACAATTAATCAGCTGAAATCTAAATCCAGCATAGGATCGGATGATATTCACCCAAGAATAATTGAAGAATGTGCAATTGCATTGATTTTTCCTTTGTGGTTACTATTTAGCAAATCGCTTGAAACAGGAAAAATTCTACAGTGTTTAAAATTGTCTCGCATCATTCCATTGTTTATGAAAGGTGATCGCAAAAACGTAGAAAATTATCGCATTATTGCCATCAGCTCTATCATAATGAAAACTTTTTAATCTGTAATTAAGATTTAGTTAATGGCCCATGTTGAAGCCAATCTATCAAACTCTCAACACGGATTCCGTCAATGTCGTTCAATTTCTGAGTTACTGTTGTTGGATTCTTTTCATGAATTTGGTTTATCTCAAATTAATTGTTTTTCGAATAACAATGGTAATATGTTGGATTTAATATGGACAAATGATCCTGATCTGTTTTTTTGCTTAGAAAGTGAAACCAATTTGGTCAACACTGAGATCGATCATAACCCTATTGAAATAGTTATTTCTAATTGTAATTTGAATATCGAAAATGAACTTAGTCATGGCTCATATTTGGATTTTAGAAATGCAAATTATGAAGCAATAAATTATTGTTTGTCTGATATTGACTGGAATTCATTCCGTGTGAGCAAATTGTTAAAAAAGAGACATGAATGATTAGATGATGATAATAATTTCAAAAAAGCTCGAGCGGAATATATATGAAAGTTATTCTCGTATTTCCTACAACAATTTTAAATTAGAATTGGAGGAGCTGATAGCTTGTGATCCAGTGGAATTTTTCAAGCATGTAAATGTCATTAGGAAAACTGTCAATGAATTACCTAATGAAATGCATTATAATAATCGGAAATCATTCAATGGTATTGATAAAGCTAATCTATTTGCTGAATTTTTTGGTTCCGTAAATATACTAATACTAAACATAATTCACAACCTATTGAAATCTACAATGCTGATAACTTTAAAGTAATTGAAAATTTGTGTCAAAATTTTCCGCATATTGATGAAAATGATTTCTCTGGATAACCGTAGGAAGTTTGCTCAAGTGATGTTCATACTAAAATTGATCAAGGGCCTAATTTGCTCGGATGTATATGGCCTACGAAAAGTCTTGTCCGGATTAACATTTGAAAATAATGTTGAAAAATAGGAGCAGTCTTGCCAAACAAACAATATAAATAACAAACACACAATGGTTTGATGTAGTAAGAACGAGACACAAATCAAATACATATATAGTTGCCGTATTCACGACCATTTCTCCTTACATTTAGTTGCACGCATACACGTAAGCGAATTTTCGAACGCACAACATAGACAGACATTTACCCATCAATAAAAATGCTCAATTCGCTCAACGACTCACTCATCTCGTTTGAGCATTATTGCATGTGATTGAGTTTGACAGATATATGTGAACAGAAGAACATTGTGTTCCAAAACCAATACATACACACGCATGTTTCGTTTCATGCATTCACTTGTGTTTCCATCCATTCGCTTTTCACTGTATGTGTATGTATTTCATGTATCAATTTATAAATAACAATATGTATTATTCATAACCATTTCTCCTTCAATGCGAATCCATGTAAAAATATAAACATTGAAATATATTAATACACAATACACAATGAATCTTATGAATTGAAATACATGATGCATAATTTTTTCAGGGCTACATTTTAAATTTTTATTTGAAAGGCATGAGAACAAGTAAAAAAAGATCAGTAAAAATTATGAAAGCTGCTTTTGTGTATTACATTTATAATAGTATTTATTTTTAATTTTATCACAAGCCTGAAAAATAAAGCATTTTTTAAATATTTTGTTTTTGCTTGAAAATTCAATTCAATAGCGGATTGTATGGCCATCATGATCAATGACTTCTTGGCATCTTGTCCGTATTGATCGATATAAGTTGCGGAAATATTCTGAAAACAATTGAATTTATAAATTCAATCACATGATGTGACTTTTTTTTCGAAAAAAATAGAAAAATCTTACGAGCATTCGCACCAACTTCATCCCAACGCTTTATCACATCAGCGTTCAAGTTCTCCTCGTTCCTGGGATGAATTTGTGGCCATCCATTTTCCATCATGGACCAGACATTCTCGATGGGATTGAGGTCTGCGCTTTTCGGTGGCCAATCCATCAATTCAAAGTTTTGCCGCGAAAAAAGAGCCATTACAGCAGCGGATGTGTGGACAGGTGAATTGTCCTGCATAAATATTCGTGGCTCTCCATTTTCTTCAAATCTATTCATCATTGGGATGACATGAGATCTGATGCTCCTCATATATTTGGGCGAATCGAAGCGTCCTTCAATTCGCACAATAGGTGTCACTGGACCTTCATATCCAATGGCACCCCAATAATTATTTGTAATTCGTCCACTTTGATCCGACACCTTCAAATATTGAGGCTCGTATCGTGTATTGTGTGGATGATAAACTTTGGAGCGCCACGAAACATCTGTGCAAAAAAAACTTTCGTCACTGAATATGATGGATTCAAGTCTATTATCATCCCATTCATCGAGGAGAAATTGACAAAACGCAATGCGATTTATTCGATGCTCTTCAGTGAGGCGAAGCTCGGTTGCAGCAGTTCGACATTTTAGTCCATGACGTTTCAAAAGTGATGAAATGACACTGACATGCACATGAAATTCACGAGCGAAACCAACAGCTGTTAAAAATGGATTTTCCGTTATTTTTTCGATGATATCATTTTCTTGTTGTGTGCTCAGAAGATGGGGTCGACCTGACTTTGGACGCTTATTGAGGTTACCTTCTTCCTCATGTCTCTTCCACCACCTTCTAGCAGTTCTTTCCTAATAGGGTTATGGCGAATACACAACAATTTCGAATAATAATTAGCCCAACAATTTTGAAATGAAATCACAAAAATTATTTTACGTACGATATTATAGATTTTATCTATAGGACTTCGGCGTATTGAAGGCTATTACATTTATTATCACAGAAAAAAAATGAAACTTACGTTACATCCACACTGAGCAGCTATTTCTGGCCAATTCAATGAGCTGAAATTTCTCATTGCAATAATTTTGGACTTTATTTCCGCCGATAAATTGATTCCAACCATAATTGCGATAATTTATTGCACCAAATTTGAATTTGAAGTGTTAAATTACACAGTTCCAATTGGAAATATGACATTATGAAAAACGCAATTATACAACAGTTGAAAAATAAATAACTTGTGCAAGCGTTTCTTGCATTCGTGCAAAAATCATCCAACAAATTATGGTTAAAATTTTCAATTGAAAAAAATTGGAGTTTTTTCCCATAAAAATGAGCCCTGATATTCTCCTTCATGGAATAAGATTTGACATATGATAAACATATGTGAACGAAGGGGAATTACAAAAACAAAACATATTTAAAAAAATAATTTCGGTAGTATTGTATTATAATGTTGGCAACGCAATCCCAATACATTGCTTATCAAAGGAAATAAGCAAACATCAACCAATACAAACTAACGAAAATTCATTCAATGTTTGTGTATGTGTTTCATTTATACTGATTTCAAATATGCTCAAGAGCATTTCCCCTTACATTTAGTTACACGCATAAACGTAAGCGAATTTTCGAGCGCACAACATAGACAGACATTTACCCATAAATAAAAATGCGCAATACGCTCAACTACTCACTCATCTCGTTTGAGCGTGATTGCATGTGAGTGAGTGTGACAAATGTATGTGAACAGAAGCATTGTGTTCCAATACCAATACACACGCATGTTTCGTTTCTCGCAATCGTAATTCACTTGTGTTTCTATCCATTTGCTTGTCAACACAACTCTGTATATTTCATTAAGGAGCGAATAGCATCACTATATTTTATGAAATGTAAAAACGGACAATACTTTCCGCAGGCCATATACTTTTAGGTAAGATTCAATTTAGAGTTCCCTATCGTTTAGTCAGAAATGTTAGATTTTTGTGCCTTCAGGATACTGTTAATCATGGTTATCAAAAATATATGACTTTGAGTTTTCTGATTGAAACTTTCAACAATTATTATAATGTTAAAACTTCTTTTTTGGAACAATTTGTAATTGATTTTAATCTTACTTCGAATATAATTAAAATGAGACTGATTGATTGATCTGTATTTCGAAGATTTCTATACGATTCGGTATTGCAGTTAATAATCATAGTGACTTGTTCCGAAATCGTTAGGATTTGCAATAGATTGTTAATCGGTGCAAATGTTGATTCATTTAATTTGGCTCTCGATAGGGTTTGCTGGAGAAGAATTATTAAGAGGCTGCCATTACAAAATAGACCAGACGATGAAGGGCAATAATGGTCTTTAAATGATTGTTGTTGTTGTTGTATATTGTGCATTTTAATTTATCTATTAAAATAAACCACCTTTAGCGAAGAAGCGCTGTATGGTGCAGAATAATAATAATGAATAATAATAATAAAAGAAAATTTCCATAAATCAGGAACATAACCAAATCTAAGCGATTCATTCAATAAAACTATTAATGCTTTAATCAAAATCGCAATACACTTCTTAATAAATAAAGAACAGACTAACAGCTTGACATAGCATTTTACTTGGCATCCCCATTCGAGGCTTCGACTTGAATTTGCTTTATTTATGACAAAAGGTGAAAGCTTCATGCGAAATCTTAGTAGAGTAAAAACTAATAAATAATAATAAAAATTCAAAAAATAAATGAAGTATTGAATAATTATGTGTAAAATATCGATGCAAATTAATTTTTAGCGCCTTTATGAAAATCAAACACAAAAAAAATTAAAAAATTAATAAATAAAACTATATTGTTTGGAGACGCGTCAAATTTCAAACCTCAAGTCTCAAAACGTCATGAATTCTAAATCAAGCGTCAAGTCTCAAAATGTCATGATTTTTTAACCAAGTCTCAATGGAAAAAATCGGAAATATGAATGGAGGTGCCACATTGTGATTTTTTTCGAGCTTTGTCAGTCCCTTCTTTGGAAGACATCATTGCAGAAAGCAGACAATGTTTATTTGTGAAAAACATTAAAATCAATTACAAATTGTTCCAAAAGAGGAATTTTAGCGTTGTAATAATTGTTGAAAGTTTCAATCATAAAACTTAAAGACATATATTTTTGATAGCCATAATTAACAGTGTCCTGAATAATCAAAAATCTAACATTTCTGACTAATCGGTAGGGAACTCTAAATTGAATCTCCTCCAAAAGTACATCCGAGAAAATTTCGCCCTTGATCAATTTTAGTATGAACATCACTTGAGCAACCCTCCTACGGTTATCCAGGGAAATCATTTGAAGTAACAGCAGCCTATGCTCATATTTTGGAAGGTGATATCCATTGTTCCATCTGAACGTCCTCAAGGCATAAAGTAAAAACTGCTTTTGAACAGATTCTATCCGTTTAATTTGTCCCAGATTGTGAGTATTCCAAACTTGAGAACCATATTCTAAAATTGGAATAACGAAACTAAAAAACAATTTTTTAATGGTAAATATATGGGTCATTAAATTCTCTTACAAAACGTTTGATCCAAGCAAGTCATGATTTAGCTTTTGCTATCATGAATTCAATATGAGCTTTGAATTTAAATTTCTCGTCCAAAATCACACCAAGATGTTTTATTTGTTCAACTCTTTTCATTATAGAACCATCAATGGTGTAATTGTGATCGATAACATCTCCAAAGCGGTGGAATATCATCATTTTAGACATCCTAACATTTAATTTCAAGTGATTTCTTTCAAAAAAACTTTACTTTTTTGTTAAGACAATTTTCAAAAATGGATCAAGAAATAAGATATTACAGAGGTGTTGCCTTGCAAAATATTTTGGATTCTATAATTGTAAGGCATCTAAATTTTCGTATCAAAAATTTAATTGATTCAAGTCAACATGGGATCAACCATTACAAATTTGGTAGAATTTATTTCTCAAACCGTGAATGAGTTAGGACCTCAATATCAAACTGATGCAATTTATATTGATGTTGCTAAAGCATTTGACTCAGTAAATGTTGACCTTTTGATATACAAATGTTATAGGTCTAAACTCACAACTTGTAGGTTGGATTTCACCTTATTTGAATGATAGAAATCAGATCGTTAAAATTGATTAATTTAAATCAATTCCATTTGTGATATCATCTGGTACTGGTCAAGGTTACCCCATTGCTGGAACGTTATTTATATTGTTTGTTGCTGATCTACCGCGTTGTGATTCGGTTATTCTTTCATTTGAGATTAGATGATGTGAGACTTTCTCAATACATAAATTCAATTGATGATTGTTATTTTTTTCAAAATAGTTTGAACAAAATTGTTAAATTTTTTGAATTGAATCTATTGAGGTTGAATGTAAAAAAAACAAAAAGGATAATATTTCATCACTTTGGTAATTTTATTGACTTCAATTATACCGTTGGTTATTCCGCAATTGAGAGAGTTGACAAAATTAAAGATCTTGGTATAATTTTAGACGAGAAACTGAATTTCGAAGCTTACATTGAATTTATGGTAGCCAAAGCAAGACTAGCATGGATCAAATGTTTTGCTAGAGAATTCAATGTCCCTTATACAATTAAAATTTTATTTTCTTACAAATTGTCATTCCAATTCTAGAATATGATTCTCAGGTATGGAACACTCGCAACTCGAGACAAATAAGATAGATCTACCAAGAAATAGTTTTTACTATATGCATTAAGGAAGTTCAATGGGGGCAATGGATTTCATCTCCCGAAATATGAGTATTTGTTGCTGCTACTTCAAATGGTTTCCTTGGAGAATCGTGGGAAGATTGCTCAAGTTATATTCATCCTAAAATTGATCAGGGGTGAAATTAGTTCAGATGTTCTATTGGAAAACATTCAATTCAGAATTCTTTATTATTCTGTTAGGAATATTCAATTTTTAAAAATTCAATCTGTCAATCATCGTTATCAAAAGCATATGCCGTTTTATTTTCTAATTGAAACGTTTATCAACTATTATAATGAAAGAAGTCCACTTTCAAACCAGTTTGTTATTGACTTTAATGTGTTCGGATGTGACTAAGATAAAATTGAATGAATTGTTTAAATTGATAATTAATCTATGATCTCAATATTGCAGTTTGACGATCGCTGTGTCTTATTAACACCAATTTATTACAATATCCTAATAAATAATAAGGGCCAATGCTTTATTATTTATTAGGATCGAACTTAATAAGCGTATTATGATGGTTAGTAATTATTAAGATCGATCATAATAACGTTATTAACATGTTTATTATTTATTATAATAACGAAGTTAATAAACTCCATTTGCAATTGTGCGGAAAATTTTTGCAAATAAGTCATTGAAGCGTATGAGTAAAAGCAAGATAGCATGAGATCGAAATTTACCAACAGTGATTTGAGCGATAAAAAATGCGCATCTTATCAAATCGAACATACCAGATGAAATGGCATGATCATAAAATTCTAAAATGAAAATATTTTTCAAAACCAAACATACCATTGAAAAGGTATTGGAATTGGCAATGTTTTTGCTTCAGACAGCTTATAAATTTTCCAAAAAATTTGAAAAAAAAAAAATTCAATTTTCTGACAAGCTATTTTTCGGCGAAAAAAAATACCGTCCAGCAGTAGGACCCATTTAGATGTCCAATAAAACTAAAAAAAATTTAATTTCGATAAGTGAAAATGACAAATTATGAATTTTTATTTGTTCTTCTGGCCATTTGCATGAAAAAAAGCTAATTTATTCTTCATTTTCACTCGAAAATTCATCTAAATCCGAGTCACAATTTCCGCAAATGAAATAACTTCGTGTCATGTTGCAGCATTCGAGATGAACAGCTGTTTTGCACTTGTTGCAATTGATTGAATTGTCCCGAGTCAACTTGGATGGCATCTGTTGGAAACATATCATGCACAAATCCTCATCCACTGCTGGACGCAAAAAAGTCCCACTGCTGGTTTTGACAGCCATTTTGTCGTGTCAATTAAAAAACAAAATTTGCACTACACGAACTGAAATCATTCATAGATTCACATAGATAATGAAAAACCATATCAAATGCATGTACTCCCGTTTTTCAAATGAAAAAAAACCAAAAAATACACTCTTGAAAAATGTATTAAATAATTTTTTTATGGACAATTTTTCACAATAATTAGCACGCTATGAGTGCGTGTATTCGCTCCAAAACCACATGAAAAGTGAGAGCGTCAAAAGACAAGACTGTCAATGTAAAAGCATTGGTATTACCAGTAGAAAAACTTGGAGATATATTTCGGTCCCACTGCTGGCGGGTTTCCCTTACTTGTTTTTAATTGTAAATTTGTAAATGCTTAATTAAATAAACCACCTTTGGTGCAGTAATAACACTAATAATGATTATGAATATATTATTATATAAGTGTAAAGTCTGCCTACAAATGATATAGAAAATACTTTTAACACAAAAATCAATGGAAAATGTGAAAACGTCTTTTCAATTGGTAATACCGCGTAATTGCTAAATAGAGATTTCTGTTTTAAATGAAAAAATGTTACTTACCCTTCAGAAGAAGTACGAAGTTTTTCTTATCATCGCTTCCCTTTGGATATTCCCAGTCCATGTCCAAGCCATCAAAGCCTATCATTTTAATGAAAAAGCTAAAATATATTCACATTTTTTTGTGTGTTTTGAATTCTTTTACCTCGCTTGCGTAAGAAGTTTATAGCTGAGTAGATGAATGTTTGGCGAGCATATCGAGAAGCAGCCATTTCTTTAAATTTTTGGGTACCAAACGACCATCCACCGATAGCAAGAAGTACTTTCAATTTTGGATTGATTTTTTTCAAGCCTACAATCTTTTCATAATAACCAGGAACGCCATCTTTCGATTCATCGTTACTTTCAAACGAACTTAAACGGCCTTTTTTCAACCAACCGAATGCATAGATGATATGCGTACATAAGTCGGCTGGAATATCTTCAGGGACGAATTTGCCTATTTTCGTACGGTATTGTGACCAGTTTGTGTAATAACAAACAACCTTAAAGAAATAAAGTAATGGAAAAATATCAATTGATATCGCGGCATGAATGTGTTAATAGGAGTAAGATTTTTTAGTGATCCCAAAAATGATAATAACTTTCTTGAAAATAATTTTAACAAAATCGTTGTAGAACGTAAGCCTCTACTATTGCTGCCCACTGAGTTCATGTTCGTTCGATTTCAAACCGAACATGAACGTTTTATGTTCGGACTTCCAGATTTTGTACTCAAACGTACAATTTTTACACAAAAAAAAAAACACATTTTTTACGCCGGGAAAAATTAAACAATCTCATAATATTGAATGGAATAAGAATAATAAATGAATACAAATTTTTTAAACCCATTACGATTAAACAATAATAAATTCAACACACACAAAGTATAAAATACGACGCTCAACTACTTGTATAGTCAATGACATAAATATGTTCCTATTTCTATCTCTTTTATCTATACGCATATCTTACAATACGCACACGTATAAAAGTATTGGCGATTGCAAATATACAAGTTGCGTTTACACCAATATTGGTGTAGCAATATTGCTATAGCAATACAATACAACAGATTTTTCAAACAATCCATATTAAATTCATTTTATGTAAAAAATTACTTATAATTACCAAATGATTTTGTACAATTTAATACAATTTTCACACCATCGCTTATTTTATATATGTTTTTAAAGCAATTTTTTTTCTGATTCGATTCGTGAAATCGAATTTTCAATTTTTCCAGTTTTTGGAGACGTTGGAGTCCCAAAATACCCGAAAATGGCAATTTTTCAGATAAATTTTAACATTTTGGCGTTCAATCCAGGGCGTAGTTTAAGCAGTAGTCAAGCTGAAAATCGGTAGTTGAAAAATTGGTTTTCGGTAGTCAACAATTTATTTCTTTTTTCAATAAAAATATTATTTTTAATTCAAAATTTCAAAAATCCCTTCTTGTTATTACAAAAACTAATTGTGTGTAGGAATTCCTACAGTGTGTAGGAATTCTTTATAATTATAAAGATCAGATACAAAAGATATATAGAAATATTTAGCTTTAAGTTTGATTGAATTATTCGTCACAATTCAGATCAGGGGATTCAAGATAAACATTTCGGATGAATAATTTTGAAATTTTGTCTTTTTGCTTTTCCAATTTTGCTACCAAGCCAAGTCTTAAAGTGAAAGAATCTCTTATACAAAATAGTCCAGTTTTTATGTCATTGTATGAGATTTAATCTCTCCGATTATCTCCGCCAATGATTGCAATGTCAAATTTTTAGTTGCTTCGGTTAATTTGATGATTTCTGGCAAATCGATCCTACATTTTTTGTCCATTTTCATATAACCATTTATTTCAATGGTATACATTGCAGCTGGTTTTCTAGTGCAACTCTCTAGAACATTTACGCGTCTTTCTGCGTAAATATAGTAGAGAGAACTTGGCTCGATGGCTACAAAATAAATTGTGTTGCCCAATTGAAATTTTATGGGACTCATGAAAATGCTCATTTCACAAGAGCTCTCCGGATCAAAATGTACATTTTGGCTTGGATAAAAAATTAATTCTCCTTTGCAGTTCGCTTTTGATTCAACATATTCTTAATCTTTAATAAATATGTGCTCACTCATGGTGTGGCGAAGTAAAAAATATTTCGGTTGAGTCGAAGTTCAAGTGATGTGGAAAGATTAATTAGTGCCAATAATAGATTAAAAACTAAACTAAGATCAAGTCTTTCTGTTGAAAGTGAAAACAAATATTTGTATATTCATACAAATATGCCCATTCTTTCTCAATGGAATCCCACACCTGCAATCCCAAACTTTTTGGAAGAAAAAAATCGTTGCAAATTTTTTTGAAAAACCGGTAGTCAACAGAGGTTATGTTCACTGTCATTTATGTGTGCATCGTTTTTTTTTAATTGCATTATTTTTCTGGATTATAAATAATTAAATGATATATTTTTAACTTTAATTTGAATTTCATCAAAGTTAATATTCTAATCCATACGGAATTTTTAAAGATTATTTATAAAAATGAGTTTTATTGCGATTTTATTGGATTTTCAGTCAAGTGAAATTTTGTACAAGTGAAATTTTTTCTATAATATGTCAGAAACGGTATTACAATGTTGTGTTGCTAACAAATGCAAAGGTTTAACATATGATAGTCTTTTTTTGAGATGCAAATTTTGTAAAAATAGAATATTTATTCAATGTATGAGACAAAAAGAGGAAAAGGTTAAACAACTCCTTGAATGTTTTGGATTAGCCAAGAAGCTTGAAGACGGATCATGGCTAACTGTAAAACCGAATGATGATAATGATGAAAATTTGAGATTCTTCTGTCATATTTTCAATGAAAATTCACCTTTTGCAGTATCATGTGAAATCTGTGATCAAAAATTATTTGAAAAGGGAAATAATGATATTGAATTGAATTCAGAACAGTTTCATGACACATATAATGAATTGGTTGATGACAGTGTTCCGAACATTGAACAGTCTGAAAAACATGTTGATTCGAATCTGGATGATGACGTTAATAATTCCCTATTATTCAAAAATTTATCATCTCGATTCAAAGTTTTGAGAAACTTGAATATTTATCCAAAACCAATCAATGAAGTATATTTGATTCACATTTCAAGGTTTGAATTTGGTACAAAACCTGATGATATTAAGAAAATTATTATTGAAAGGACCAAACTACATAGAAATTATTTTTCTGTTGAGATACTCAATTTTCATAGACGCATTAAAAATGTTGGTAAATTAGTTTCCACATTAACAGATGAATGTTCCAAAATAATTTGTGATCCTAAGATTTGGAATCCTGATTTTAGTGTTAAACTTTTTGTTATGGAAAAGAGAAAAATTCCATTAAATGGGAGTAAGAACAAATCTCAAATAATTGGAACAAATCAGAAATCAAATATGAAAAAGAAAATTTCTCACAAAAGTGGTTTGTCTGAGCATCGAAACAATTTTGTCAAAAACAAACTAAATTTTGAAAAAAACAATAATAACCGAAATAGTCGTGGTCATATTATTTCGAATCATAATCGTAATTATTTTGTTGATTCACGCCAGAAATTTCATAACTATGTTCGAAATGGTCATCGTTCAAATTATGTAAATATTAAAAATCAGCAACCACGACAGCAACAACAACAACAGCAATCATCACAGCAGTATCAACGGCATGTTGATTGGCAACATCCTCATCATTTGCAACAACCACGTTATAATCAATATCAGCAACTTCCTTTTTGGAATCAAATGTATACGGTTCCTTTCATGAATCCAATTCAGTATCCTCAATATATGAATCCGGCTCAATTTCATCAAAATTTCGTTCCATTTCAACCCATTTTCCGTTATTGAATATTCATAATAATGTTGTTGACACAAAGAGCTACATTTATTCGTGCAATATCAACGGTTTAAAGACCTAAATACCTGAATTTTTTTCGAATTTATTGATTAATGAGTTCAAAGTTTATATGATATGTGAAACACATTTGGATTGCACCATCAATAACAATGAAATTTTTTCAAATAATTTTGATGTGTTTCGTTGTGATCGATCGGATCATACTGAAAGGGATCAAACTATTAAGAAGACAAATGGTGGTGGTGTTTTGATTGCCACTCACAAGTCTTTAAATGGTCAGTTAATATTTGATGGTGAATTATATGGTGCAGAAATTATTTGTATTAGTATTAACATTAAATTACGAAAGTTTCCATTCAAAGTTTTTGAGAATATAGTTAATGCAATGATTTTCTTATTATCGAAATCAGTTCACAAAGATTCAATTATTGTATCAGGTGATTTCAATTTGCCTGATTTGTTGTGGATTTCCAATGACATTGATAATCCAAACATTTCCTACCCTATTAATGCGTGTTCAAGGAAGGAGCTGTTTATTTTGGATTCCTTTCATGAGTTTGGATTATCACAAATAAATAGTTTTTCAAATGAAAATGGTAAAATGTTGGATTTGATCTGGACAAATGACCCAGACTTGTTGTATTGCATAAATAGTGATATTTTCTTGGTAAAGTCTGAGGTTCATCACAAATCCATTGAGATTGTCATTTATGGAAATCAAAGTGATATTAATAATTTCAATCATTGTTTTTATCTTGATTTTAGAAATGCTGATAATGATATCATAAATGATTGTTCCAACAATATTGATTGGGATTTGTTATTTTCTGACGACTCACTTGATGAAAATTTGAACAATTTTTATTCTCGTGTTAATAATGCAATAGATTCTCATGTTAAATTGATAATTTGTTTAAACATGAAATTCATCATGTTGCTTTACAACTAATTGTCTGTGATTTTAGAAAATACCTGCATAATGAATTCGTAGGAAATTCATATTTAGAATACAAGAATGCAAATTATAATGACATTAATAAATTGTTTAATGACATTCATTGGGATGAAATTTTTTCAAATAAAACATTTAAACAATGTATTGATAAGTTTTACTTTTACTTAAATTATGGAATTGAGAAATATGTAAAATTAAAAAAAAAAATTCCCTCATTTCATCCAAGATGGTTTGATGCAAAGCTTATTAATATGAAAATTGGACTTAATGTACGACGAAAGAAACTTCACTTATCTTCAGCAGGTGAAATGGAATTTAAATCATATCGTGCAGAATATAATAGATATTTCAGAGTAGCTTATTATAACTATAAGATTGAAATGGAACAAATGGTTAACGAAGATTCAATGCAATTTTTTGAACATGTTAATAGTATAAGGAAAATCAATAATGATTTTCCCAATGAAATGTTACACAAAGATCAAAAATCTGGTGATATGAACCGAATCGTAGAATTTTTTACATGCCATTTCGTAAATGCATATACTAAATTTGTGAATTCTACAAAATATAATTCCAATTTTCCAAGTGGAATCATGAACATATGTGAAGATATCCCAACATTTGAAATTAACAATGGTATATTGATACAACAGATTAATGATAGAGTATTGAATTTTTTTATAGAAAAATGTTCCTCTTCATTGATTAATCCAATATCATTTTTATTGAAAGAATCACTGAAATCAGATAATATACCTGTTCTATGGAAAATTTCCTTTATAAAACCAATTCATAATGTAATACGTACACAAAATGTAATACGTAAATTGTTAGACTCCATTATAGTAAAACATTTGAATTTCAACATAAAAAATATTATTGATAAGAGTCAACATGGATTTATCAAAGGTAGATCAACAATTGCTAATTTAGTCGAATTCACATCACAAACTTTATGCGAATTAGATTCTCATAGCCAACTGATACAATTTACATTGATCTTGCTAAAGAACGAGTGCTGCAATTTTATATCAGCCGCTTACAATTATATTTAATGAATCGTTGCAGACTGGCATTTTTCCCGACACCTGGAAGAGATATTGTGTTCGACCGATTTTCAAGAAAGGTAGTAAATCAAACATAAAGAATTACAGATGTATTGCCAAATTAATTACGATCGCCAAATTTTTTGAACATTGCGTTAATATTCAACTAACTCGTTGTATTTCTGGGAGAATTTCTTCAACGTCATAAAACGTCGCTCAACAACAACCAACTTAATGGAATTTTTACATTACTCTATCAATGGTTTAATTTCGTCAAACAGAGTTGATGTTCTATACCTCGAATTCAGCAAAGCATTCGACAAAGTAAGTCACACCATACTTTTAAACAAGCTAACAACGTTTCCGATTCCACACAACATCATCAAATGGATAAAATCCTATTTATCAAATCGCCAACAATATGTGAAACTTGGAAGTGTTGAATCTGACGATTTCACTGTTAATTCAGGTGTTCCGCAGGGGAGCAATATCGGTCCAACACTTTTTTCACTGTTTATAAATGACCTGTCGTCTATAATCTCAAATGAAGTCTTCCTATCAATGTTTACCGATGATGTCCGAATTGCTAGGACAATTAATGATCAATCTGATGTTTCTAAACTTCAATCCACAATTGATTCGCTTAGAAATTGGTGTGACACAAACGACATGCATTTAAATTTCGAAAAATGCTCAATTTTATCGCTTCATCGCGGTAGAAACCAACCTCAACCTTTATATTACTACGGTGATAATCAGATCACCAATTGTATGGAACAACGTGATTTGGGTGTACTTATTGACAAAAGACTGAATTTCAAGTCGCATACGGATTTGGTTATTTCTAAAGCAAGTTCCGCATTAGGTTTCGTCAAGCGTTTCTGTCGAGAAATTGACGATCAATCAACACTTAAAGCAATTTACTCGGCCTTTGTTCAATCAAATCTTAATTATGCCAGCACTGTATGGCTAAACATCCCATCAACAAAATCCATTATGATCGAAAGTATCCAAAGACAGTTCACAATTAACGCGCTTCGTGATTACCCTAATACATTAAACAATTACAGAATTTTGCTCTATGATGATCGGTTAAATGCTTTAAATATGATCAGACTTAGCCGTCGAAGAATTTACTTTGCTATATTGTTTTTGTATGATTTAACAACTGATCAAATTCATTGTCCATTTGTAAAAAACCTATTTTATATCAATTCTAACCCTCGTAATTTTGGAAATGCAGAACTATTTAGAATTTTTAATTTAGATTTGAGTATGAACATGAATGCTCCAATTACACAAATATGTAAATATGCTAATCTTATCAAGTTTCTATTCACTGATTCAATCAATCGTAATGACTTTAAAAGAAAACTATTTAATTTACCGAATGATTTATTTGATATAAGATAATATTGTGATCTATTCTTAATGATAATATTGTAAAATGATATTCAGCTAGTTTTAGCGGTGCAAATAAAAAATTAAAAAAAATAAAATAAATGGCTAAAAATGTTATTGTCATTTATATGAGTCTCATAGTTCAGGCGAATAAATTTTGTTGAACTATGAAAAAAAAAAAAAAAAAAAAAGCATTTTTTTCGGTTAATGTTGACTTGTAAATTGATAAATTGGACTTTATGGGTTTAAATAATAAATTCCTCTATTGGATTAAGTCATATTTGTTCAATAGGAAACAAATAGTAAAAATTAATGACTATACATCAAAACCCAATTGCAGCAACAATATTGCTATTATTTGTGATTGATCTTCCAATATCTAATGGAAACAACTCAATAATTTTTTCTTTTGCTGACGATGTTAAAATAACACGACACATAAAATCGGAAGAAGATTGTTTGTTGCTACAAACGAGTTTTATGAATACAGTTGATTACTTTAAGGAAAACCACTTGAATTTAAATATCAATAAATCTAAAATCATTAGTTTTCATCGAAATAAGAAATTCCTTAATTTTAAATACTCAATAAATAAAATAGAACTTGAAAGAGTTAGTAAAATTAAAGATTTAGGGATCATTCTAGATGAAAAAATCGATTTTAAAGAATATATTAACTTTATAGTAGCAAAGCCAAATCAAGATTGGCGTGGACAAAGCGATTTGCTAGGGAATTTTCTGATCCTTGGACTATAAAAATTCTATATTTTAATTTTAATTTTGTTGTTCCAATTTTAGAATATGGATCACAAGTATGGAACCCATTCTATGACAACCAAACGGGGAGAATAGAGTCAATTTAGAAACAATTCCTTCTTTATGCATTGAGAAATTTTAATTGGACTAATCCATTTCATCTACCAAAGTATGTACACAGACTAATGCCACTACAAATGAAAATTTGGGGTATCGTAGGAAGATACATCAAATCTTATTCATATTCAGATTGATTATCGGAGAAATAAGCTCAGAGAATCTCTTGAAAAGAATTAGGATTAGATTTCCACTGCATATCATTAGAGAATACAGATTCCATAAAACATGCACTAATGTGACACAAAACAACTAAAAAAACTTTTAATGAGTTTTGTGAAAAAAATAATTTACATTCAAGTTGTTTATTATTGATTTTAATTTTAATTGTGATATATCAAAGTATACTTTGAAAAAAAGATTGTTGAAAAATGTAAGATTGGAAAGTATTTAAAGAACAGTGGTCCTCGTTCTACTGTCAAAAATAAAACACATACACATACACATACACACAATTACATGTATAATAAACATGGTGAATATGTTGAATACCAGTAAATGACGTAGATATCACAAAGCGTACGTATGTAAGCTTAGACAAACCGGCTCTATTGCATATTTCAGCTGGTGAAAATATTATCACCAGAGAAACTTGAAGCTAAAATATCTAAACAAATCTTTGCTATTTTTTATACAAAATGTCGTAGACTAGATAAAGTTACTTTGACAGATCAGTTTGATGTATTGATATTTGTTTACATTTTTAAAAGTGACAGTAGAAAAGTTCGACTCTCAGGACCAATGTTCTTTAAAATATAAATTGCACATATTATGTATTTTATTTTATTCTTTCAATAAACCACCTTTCGCTAAACTGGCTGTATTGTGCAGATAATAATGATAAAAATAAAACACAACTTGTGCGATTGAATGGTAATTGAAACTGTATCCACCATTTTGAATGCATTCAATTGAGCGAAACATTGATTCTTAGTGGAAAAGTGAACTTTTTCTCCGGCGTGAATGGATTTTGTGCTAAAATTAATGTTCTTTCTCGAAAAAAATGTTGTGAAACAATTTGGAGCGATAGACATAAATTCATAACTGTTTCGAAACTTCCAATGCTGCATATATCAGACGGACTCAAATTGTGTGGAGTATATGCTGAACCAAAAAACTTACCATAAAGATTAGCAATATCTCTATCTTTGCATGATTTTTGATCTTTATAATGCATTTCATTTGGAAAGTCACTGGTAGTCCTTCTGACATCATTTATATATTTAAAAAATTCCAAAGGATTATCAACAATCAATTCCTCCATTTTCACCCTATAGTTATTATAAGCGTTGCGAGAATATCTATTATATTCGGTACGAAACAATTTAAAATTAATTTCATCTCTTTTTACGGATTAATCATGTTTGAATCAAACCATTTTGAGTGATTTGGAATAATTCTTTTCCTTAATAGATTAAGGATGTTAGAACATGAGAATCAATTGCATCATTAACACAACAATAAAAATTGTTCAAATTATCATCCAGTGATTCGTTAGACAAAATCAAATCCCAATCAATATTCTTGAAACAATTGTTTAAATCATCATAATTTGCATTTTTAAAAACATGGATTTATTTTTATTATTTTGACTTCCATAAATAACAACTTCATTGGATCTATGGTGCACCTCAGATTTCACCAAAAAAACATCACTATTTATGCAATACATCAAATCTGGGTCACTTTTCCAACATTATAATTTGATATACCATTAATCTGTGACAAACCAAATCCATGAAAGGAATCCAAAACAAACTTCTCTCTTCCTCGAACAAGCATTAATAGGATAGGAAACATTTGGATCATCAATGTCACCTGTGATCCACAACAAATCAGGAAAATTGAAATCACCCGATCTTTATGAACTGATTTTGAAAACAAAAAATTAAATTTTCGGAAATTAATGCTAATACAAATACAGATCATTTCTGTACCTTAAAAATCACCATAAAAAATCAACCGACCATTCAGGGATTTGTGAGTTGTAAAACTCATTACTACCTGTGGTACTATCCAAATGTGTTTCACGTAACATATAAACTTTAAAATCATTAATTAAAATAATAGACAAAAACCACGGAATTTTAGTTCTCAAACCAAAGTGAAAACTAAAGAAGAAAAAATTCACATCTTCTAAAATATGCACTTTTGCAAGAAAAATTTGTGATATCATTTTAAATGGTGAATTTTGGGAACCGAAACATATCATTGCTGCTTATATTGATCAAAAGAAACTAAAAGAAGTTGTTTCTCTGGTTGTTAATGTTAAAATTAATGATCACAATAGAAATAAACACAAAGATATCGGCAACAAAAATAATAATATCAATAATTATAAAACAACAACAACAACAACAACAACAACAACAACAACAACAACAACAACAATAATAATAACAACAATGATAACATCAACAACAAAAAAAAAAAAAATAAAAGCAACAGCAATATTAATAAGAATGATTGTAATTCTCAAAGTGCATTTGGTCAAAATCAGAATTATATAATGAGTTCTCAAAGGAGATTTAATTATAGAAATCGGAATTGTAATGGTTATCGTTCAAGGATTAATAATTATAGTGTTCAAAGGTGGAAATTGCTGGATGGGAAATGGATGAAGGAAAAGAAGCTAAAGGTGATTTTAATTACTGCATTCCACTGAAAAATCTATTTGGTTTTGCTGAAGACTATCGTATCATTATAATGAATGCAAAACATGAACTCATAATTATCAGAAGTTGAACTGCGCTTGTTGGTGATAATAATATTGTGAGATTTGTATTTGTTCAAAGGTGGTAACACCTTTGACAATATGCTTATAAGATTATGCGTGAGGTGGCACTGCAGTGCGCCTCCATATTGTATTTTAAAACGAAATAAATTCAGTTCTTCACTGACAAGCAAACAAGAACAACCTTTCACTCTGAAAATTTGGTCCAATCAAATGTGTTTTTTTTTTTCTTTTTCTTTTGAGCGATTGATTTGAGCGAGCCATTGGGCATGTAATTTTAAGCGAAACAATTCTTGAGCGATAGACACGAGTGAATCAAATAAGATTTGATATTTTTTGTGCGAATTGATTAGATTTGGTGCGATTTGATGAAAAATTTAGAGCGATAAATTAGCGTGCCGAATTGGATTTAATTTTTTTTCTTTTTGAGTGAATAATTATTCATTATGGTTATAACCAGGGCTAGTTAAAATATTTATTTAAATATAAAATATTTATTTAAATATTTCGAGCACTTTTTGATATAAATAAATATTTCAATCATTTCGGATTTTTCGTAAATATTTTGTCAATATTATGCTCTATTGTATATACATATGATCAATTTAAATTTCTTCGAATGCAAAAAGAATATCCTAATATTTTTACAAGTGATGATTCGGTTTTGTTCTGTTCTGTGAAATTTGTGATGAAGATGTTAATGCACATCAAACAAGTCAAGTCACTCAACATTTAAAAACAACAAAACATTTGAAAAATTTCAATCGAAAACACAAAGGTGACACCACGAATAAGATTCAAACTTTATTGACAACTTTGATTACGTTGCCAACAAAAATAATGGACTAGCTACTTTGCAAAAAATTGCAATTGTTCTGGATGGTGGTGAATTTAACCAGGCAGATGAATACATCGACAATTTAAGCCCGTTAGAACTAGAATCATTCAAACATGCACCAGTTGTTTCATGCGACGTGGAACGTTCATTTTCCAATTACAAACGGATTTTAGAGGATTGTCGACGATCATTTGTGTTCGAAAATCTTCGAAAACATCTTATAATTCACTGTAACCAGTTTAATTAAGCAAATAATGACCATTATATATTAAAAATTTTTTTATCGCAAATATTTAACGTAAATATTTTGGCTGTTTTTTCGTAAATATAAAATAAATATTTCGATATTTTAAATAAATATTTTAACTAGCCCTGGTTATAACCATCAAAAGGAAAATTGATTTTTTTTCTCGTTGTCGGCGACTGAGAAACAACATCAACGTGTGCGATTGAACGAGAATTTCTGTTTTGAGCGAATCATCATTAAAAGAAAAAACGCATGATTTTTTGGTTTGGATTTTCATGAAACACGAGGTTAGAGCGAACATAACCTAACATTTTGAACGCATGTAAAACGTTTTGTGCCGAATCACATGAGCCAACCAAGAACGGTTTTTTTTCTCGTCTTGCTACAACAATTCAACTGAGCGAATTTCATCGATTTTTTTTTTTGGAATCTCAAAAGGATTTCAGTAATTGGTGCGGAATTTGAACGAATTGTCCAGATTTCATAGATTTTTTTTAGATTTCACACTTGAATAAAGACCCTGAAGCCGAAACCAATTAGATTTTAAGCTGAATTTACTGATTAAAGTTTAAGTAAAAGTAAATCACCGGTATTGTATTGAAAGAAAGAGATTTTGGTTTCAGTCTTTAGAATTCAGTCTTTAGAATTGTATTGAGCGAAACAAAGTGAGAAATCGTAAGTAACAGAACATCCTAAGACAAGTGAAACGAAAGTTACCTTGAAACTACCTTGAAACATTTTGATTGATTTTAAAACGACATTAATATGACTTGAGCGATTGAATCAAAGAAACAATTGGGTAGAATTTCTCGGTTGAGCGAACATTTCTCATTTTTCAAAAGAATCGAGAAAAAAGAGCGATTTTATGGAATTTTTTCAGTTTTTCAACCCAAGCGAAACAAAACTGTAAAGCAACCCAGATGCAAGAACAAATAAGAGGTCATCTTTAACTGACTGTTATTTAATTTTGGCGAGTTTCATGCAATTTGAAACGATAAAGGGAGCAAAACTTGAGCGATAAAATAAAGTGGAACATTTTCTTGAACATTGCATGAATATTATTTTTTGAGCGAAAAACTAAGAATTTATTGGACTTTCAAATTGCGATAGAAATTTTTCTGAGGAAAACATTTGCGATTTAAATCGAAGAGAAACACAAAGGGCTGCTATAGCGCGAGCCAAGGCATTTGCTGACGGACCAGAATTGGCAAACATAGATTTAATACAGTTAAAAGAGCGATTGAGATTATTAAAGCAAGCATATGATAGATGTCTAGAAGAACACATACAGATATGTGAACAATTTAATGGTCACGAAGAAATGGAGGTAAAAAATGAAGCATTGGCTGCAACAGAATCGACAAATTTACATGCATTTGGGAAAATATCAAATAGAATTGAACAAGAAGAGCAAATGTTTGCAAATGCTAACGAAAGAGCTAGAGAAAACAACGATAATAACGAGAATAATGAGAACAACGAAGAAATGATTCAACCACATGTCCAGAGAAACGCAACAACTGATGTGCGATTAGAGCGATTAACGGTAAAGGTTTTCAAAGGAAAGTATTCCGAATGGTGCGAATGGCGAGCAATGTATGATAGTTTGATACATATTGCAAACAATTTGGACGAAACACAAAAGTTCCATTATTTAATGAAATCACTTGAAGGTGATGCAGCGCGAGTACTTAGTGGCTGGACAGTCGTCGGAAATAATTATCAGACGGCATACGAAACATTAGTTGAAGTTTTTGATAATAAATATCGAATTATCATGGCATATTTGGATGATCGGTATCAGACACCAGTCGGTTAATCATTGACAACACGAAAAGAGCGATTAGACAATTGAAAGTCATTGGTTCACCAGTAGACCATTGGGAACACATGTTGATTTACGGTATAATTGTGCGAATGCCACCAACAACAGTGAGTGTTTGGGAAACAACTCAAGATTTGAAAGAAATGCCATCATTAAGGGAAGTTTTAAATTTTTTAGAAAGAAGAGCGCGAGGACAGTTGAATTTGTCGCATACAACATTCAACGCACCGAAACAAGTGTAATCATTTAAGGGGAATAACGGTTACGCAACGGGAAAAACAGCAAGCAATTCAAACTCAAGTGAAAGAGACTTAAAGTGCTATCACTGTAATGGATCACATACATTATTCCATTGCAAAGAATTTCAAAAGCTGAGCATGCGAGATAGACAAAATCGTGTGCGATCATTAAATTTGTGTTTGAACTGTTTTTCACTGAATCATCGAGCGCATTCTCAGAGCTGCAAATCAGGTCCATGCAGACGCTGCAACAAGGGGTTAAGCATAACACATGGTTATGTAATTCAGCAGTAATGACCGCTAGGGCGATTAATCTCAACGAATTGCCAGCAACAACGCCATCAACAAGCGGTGCAAGCCAAATGCAACAAACGATACCTGCAGGGCAACAACCAAACAATGTAGCAACCTTTCAACCACATTGGGCTACAAACAACAACGGTACTAGTGCGCAAAATTTTTAATTGCGCAGAGTGATAGGTTGCCTGTATTGACTACGGCCTGCGTGAAGTTACATGACAATAAGGGATCAACCATTTTAGTGCGAGTGTTATTTGATACAGGATCCGAAGGAAACGTCATTACTGAGAAATGTGCGAATAGAGCGAAATTACCGAAAAGAAATTTATCAATAGAAGTCTAAAGCATAACAGGCAAAGAAATAATTGATTATGGAGCAGTCATAGTGAAACTTAGTGCATGGTTTGATCAGAGCGATGAAATTATTTTAGTGAAAAAGTGTGTAATAATGTAAAAGTTACCAATTGCGCGAAAAGAAGAGTGTCCAGCAGATATACCAGCGTTTAGAGCGATTACAAAAGCAGATCCAAATTTTTACAAAGCAGGATACACAGACTTACTATTAGGAATCGATTCATGGGCAGATATTGTAATGAACCATTTATTATGGATAGGTGATGGATTATGTGCGCAACTGACGCGATTTGGTTACGCAATTTTTGGAACAATCGATTCAATGCCCAAACCTTTAAAGGCATTGTCAACTGGAAGATTATCAGTGAGCGAAATAGAATCAAAACGATTAGATGTATTGCTTCAACGTTTTTAGGAAGCAGAAGAAGAGTGCGATATCGAACAATTGTTATCAAAAGATGAACAAAGAGCAGAAGATTATTATAAAGCGACTACAACTAGAGCGAGCGATGGAAGATTTATTGAGATTAGCAAACGAAAAGGAGCGATCAGAAACAGGATACTACATACCACATTACCCTGTAACGAAACGTTTTAGAGTCGTTAATGATGCAAGCTGCGCAACAACAAGCGGAACATAAGTCAACGACATTCAATTAGCTGGTCTTAGTCTGCAAACAAAGTTGACAGATATTATAATGCGTTTCCCTTTCCATAAGTTTGTGCTATCGGCGGACATCAAGAAGATGTTTTTGCAAATTCGAATAAACGATGAGAATTTAAAGTTTCAAAAAATTTTCTGGCGTTTCAGTAAGAATGAGCCGCTTCAAGAATACGTGCTGCAAGCAGTCATATTTGCGATGAAATCCAGCCCATATTTAGCTGTGAAAACTATGCTATATTTAGCCGAATTATATATGAGCGATTATCCAAGAGCAGCGCAAGCAACAATCAATTTGCGATATATGGATGACTATATGTCAGGTGGAGATACAAGAGAAGACATAATCGAATTACACAAAGAATTAAGAGCGATGCTTGGAAAGGCCAAATTTGAGCTTGGCAAATGGAACACAAATTGTCCAGAAATATTGCAACAATTGGGCGCAGAAGTAGTCAATCAAGTTCAATGGATGGATTTAAAAGAAGAATCAACATCGATTTTGGGCTTAAAATGGGGTCCAATGAGGGATCAGTTCAAGTTCTCGATAGAAAAGACTTGGAAAAATGAGAAACCGATTACAAAACGGACAATTTCGAGCGCGGTGGCTAAGATTTACGACCAACAAGTGGATTTTTAGCACCAATTGTAATTAGAGCGAAACATTTTCTACAGAAATTGTGGAAATCGAAAGTAACATGGGATGAGCCACTAGATAAAGAAACGCACAAGCATGGTTGATATTTTATACGAATTTAAGTGCGATAAATAGAATAGAAGTACCCAGATGGATTCAAAAAACAAAAGGAAGAGAGATTAGTCTCTACGGGTTCTGTGATGCATCCGAGATCGGATATTCGGCGGAAATTTATGTGCGATGTACGAGTAGCAACTCAATTTGGAGCAATTTATTAGCAGCCAAAACAAAGATGACACCAGTTAAAACGGTGAGCATTCCTCGATTAGAGTTATGTGAGGCGAATTTACTAGCGAAATTAATGAGAAATGTGCGAAAGAAATGCAATTTGGAATATGTTCCATACCAGTGTTATTCAGATTCAAAGATTACTCTCGCGTGGATAGCAAGTTGTCCATCTACACTAAAGACATACGTTGCAAAGAGAGTAAACAGTATACAGGAAAATACAGGAAAAAACAGGAAAACAGCGATGGAAATATGTCCATACGAAACAGAACCTAGCTTACATCGCTTCAAGAGGTTTGAAGCCGAGCGAATTAATTGAAAATCAATTATGGTGGAATGGTCCGCAGTTTATGTTTGAGCGAGTCGAAGACAAAATGCAAGAAAAACAAGAAATGTCAACTGATGAACAAGATATAGTGCAGAGCGAATATCGTCCAGTATCAAAAAGCATTATGAGTGTAAATCAGAAGCAATGGCTATCGATAAGTGAGGTACTCTTATTAGTGCGATATAGTGTTATGAAGAAAACAATGCGAGTTACAGCTTATGTTATGAAAGCTATTCCATTGCTTAAATAAAAGAAAGTTGCGAAAGGCAAAACGATGGGACAAAAGGGAACCCAAACGTTGGGAATATTAACGACAAATGAATTAAATTTTGCGATGAATTATTGGATAAAGTATACGAAATTGAAATATTTTAGTGCGTTAGAGCGAAAAGATGGAATCAAATCAACAAGTAATTTGGCACGATTAAAACTTTTTTTTGGGTTCAAATGGAATTATGCGTGTACGAGGGCGGTTGACAAATTTGAATGTCACATACGACGAGAAATACCCAATTATACTACCAGCAAGTTCAACTATGACTGTGCGATTATTGGAAGAAGCTCATAAGGAGACACTTCACGGGAATTTGCAATTAATGTTGCAATATGTTAGAACGAAATATTGGATAATAGGAGCGAGAAAAGCCGCAGTTACAATAGTTAAAAGATGTATTAACTGTACAAGATATGCAAAAACAGAGCGAAACCAATTAATGAGCGATTTACCAAAAGAACGATTGACAAATTCACGACCATTTGCATATTGTGGTGTGGATTATTTTGGGCCGATTAGGGCGATGTAAATCAATTGATACAGGATATGCAGCAGTTTTCGTGTGCATGTCAACGAGAATGGTACATATTGCATATGTTTCTAATATGACCACAGAGCGATTCTTATGGTCTTTGACACGATTGGCATCCATTTATCAAATGCCAGCAGCATTATTGAGCCACAATGCTAAGAATTTTATTGGAGCGAATAACGAATTGTGCGATGTTCGGAAGACTTGGCAATCCGAATAAATGAACTGGTTGAATGGTAAAGGGATTCAATGAAAATTTGTAACACCGAAATTTGTATTTCTCTTTTCTATTTTTCCTTATTCTTTCTTTCCTTCTTTTCACCACTTATTTTGATTGATTTTGATCAATATTGTTAACGTACTTTAATGTTAAGTGAAATTATTATTGTATTTCCCCTGACTCTCCTGAAACAGGCCGGTTTTACCATGGTTTCCCGGACCCAATCTTGTTATTGAAGCTTCTCTTTAATAGCATCCCACCCCTGACTGTGTTCTCTTTGCTAAAGTCGTACCATGGGAGGAATTTGTGTCGCATTGGGTCTATGGCCAGCATGTTTACTGGCTTGCTAGTGAACACGTATTGATATAAATTTAGGTTTCGTAATAAATAAATAAATAAATAACTTCTATACTTTTGCTACTTACTCTACAATGCTATATAAAAACATGATAATAAACATCTTCCAATTTGAAAAAGCGAAACATTCGTGTATGTAATGGTAGATTTTTCAAACAGTACTCTCGATTGTTTACATGCGCGAAATATAGTATCGTAGCTTGCTATTCACTTTTTGTCATTAAAAAGTATTCAATCAATCTAGTTATCTCTGGAACTTTTGAAATCGTATTTTAATTTAAGTTTACGCTCCAAGCGATTCAGTTCAATAAATATTTGTTCTTGATTTAATTTAAATTCATCGTTTAATTATTTTAATAATTTAACTCGCGCGTCTCTTTTTTTCTCATTTGCACTTATGCACATTCGTTCGAATGGAGTGTATTGCGCATTTTTTTAAGTTATAAATATGACAATATATGTTCGTGTGTATGCGTACGACCACTTTAGCGGAGAAATGAACGTGAGCATGGCAACTATATGTTCAAATAGCATTGTGTCTCGCTCGCACTACATGCAATCGTTTTGTATTTAGTGTCAACTTTGTTTATATTGGTTGACATTTCAAATACTTTTTGTTTACAAATATATGTTATGATATGTGTTTTCATATGTGAATTCTTATGAGAATTCATATGAAGGGGGATCCTATATTCCGTTCACTTTCAGGGCTCATTTTAATGAAATCATATTCTGATTTTTTTTTTAAATACAAACTATTTATTTTTATTTATTTTTTTTAATGCGTATTATGTAAACGCACGAATTTGAATTATCTGTCATTTTATTTTTCAACTATTGCATACTTTTTTCACATTTTGAAATGACATATTTGCAATCGAAATCGCGCAATTCGCGATCTTTATTCAATTTCGGTGCAATAAATTTCCAAAAATATGGTTGGACAACATTTGTCGGCTGAAATAAAAGCCAAAATTATTTCAATGAGAGAATTTAGCTCATTAACTTGGTCTGAAATAGCGGCTCAGTGTGGATGTAACGTAAGAAAGATATTCTTAATATTATTTTCGAAAGATGAGAGCTTTCAATATGACTTCCTTCTGACATCAAAAACATTTTTGAATTAATTTTCAGTTCAAAATTGTTGGGGGACATTTATTTAGGAGAAAACTGCAAGATTATGGTGGAAGCGGTATGAAGAGGAGGGTGACCTGAATAAGCGTCCACAGCATGGTCGACCGAAAGTTTTAAGCGCTGAACAAGAAGCAAATATTATCGAACGCATCACTGCAGATCCTTTTTTAACCAAAATTGGTTTCGCCCGAAAATTTGGCGTTAGTGAGACTGTCATTTCATCGCTTTTTCGTCGCCATGGTCTCAAATGTAGAACTGCTGCAAACGAACTTCGCCCTAGGGGGATATGGCTTTCGGCTACTTGTGCAAACTTGATTTAATTTTAAAAAACTTGCAAGAATAGAACCTAGAATACCAAAATCTTACATATTTTGTATATTTGTGCTAAACTTGTACAAACTTCGTTACTTTTAATTCCAGTTTACCATTTAAGTGTGACCAAATTTCAATAAATATGTATAATTTTATCTTTTTCCGGCAAATACGTGCAAGTTGGAAAAGTAAACGATTTTATTCTAGGAGAAATGTACATACGTATTATATATAGGTATATATTGTTTTAAATTTTCTATATTTTTCCTATAGAAATTTAATTTATATAATAATATTAATTTCACACATTTTTATATTCTTAATTAAAATTGATCAATATGAAACATAATTTAATTTTTTTTCAAATTATACATTTCAAATATTTCTACAATTCATTTTAACATTTTATGTATTTAGATGATAATGCAGTTTGACACACTTGTTATACTTGCATTTATGTTAACACAAAACTGCACATTTGGTTCAACTCGCGATAAATATACATAATAGTTCAAATTTTTTCATTTTCTTCAAAATTTGCATATATGTGAAAGGTAATTTTGAGTCATATTACCCTAGACTTCGCCTCTCTGAAGAACATCGAATCAATCGTGTTGCATTCTGTCAGCTGCTTCTTGAAGAATGGGACGATAATAAATTTTAATCCATCATATTCAGTGACGAAAAATGTTTTTCCACTGATGTTTCGCGTCGCACCAAATGTTATCGCCCCGACAACACACGATATGATCCCGATTATCTGAAGAAATCGGATCAAAGTGGACGTATTACGAACATTTATTGGGGTGCCATTGGATATGAATAATAATGAATCGATTCGAAAACGACGGAGCACCACGAATATTTATGCAGGATAATTCACCCATCCACACATCTGCAGCGGTTATGGCATTCTTCTCTCGCCAGAATTTTGACTTGATGAATTGGCCACCAAAAAGCCCTGACCTAAATCCTATCGAGAATGTATGGGCCAAAATGGAATTTGGATGGCCAAAAATCCATCCAAGAACCGAAGAAAATTTAAATACTGTGGTGACAGAGCGTTGGAATGCTCTAGGTGCCGATGAACGTAAGATATTTTTCGTAAAAAAAACGATTTATAATTATATATATAATTTGTTATTTTGATTGTTTTCAGAATATTTTCGCAATTTATACCGTTCAATACGGACACGATGCGAATTAGTCATTGAAAATTATACAATTCGCTACTAATATCATTTTTCTAAAATTAATTTGCTTTTATTTACGTTTAACATTGCAAACATGATAAATAATAAACACGTAAAATGTAGCCCTGAAAAAAATTTCAATATCGGTTTTAATTTCATGAGCCCTGTTTTTATCAATATTCAACCCTGTTTTTTTTCAACATACAAAACAAATCATGAGCTCATTGCTAGGTTTATTGTGTAAACAGTACTCTCGATTGTTTACATGCGCGCGTCTCTTTTTTTTCTCATTTGCATTTATGCACATTCGTTCGAATGGAGTGTATTGCGCATTTATTTAAGTTACAAATATGACAATATATGTTCATGTGTATGCGTACGACTACTTTAACGGAGAAATGAACGTGAGCATGGCAACTATATGTTCAAAAAGCATTGTGTCTCGCTCGCAATACATGCAATCGTTTTGTATTTAGTGTCAACATTGTTAAGTTGGCACAACCGTTCCAAATTTTCATCATTATTTCCAAATGCCGAGTCGAGCATTTGTAAAGTTGTCGTCTGTACTTAACACCAGCACATGCGGTGATTGGCGAGCAAACAATTTAACCATTGTCCACAGATTTGAGCGATATCCCGATGAATAAAATCAAGCAACAAAAAATTCTTGATAAAATCCAACAGGATTTTTGGAATATTTGGCGTAAAGTGTATCTTAGCACATTACAGAACAGATACAAATGGAATAAGAAAGAATGTAATATTGAGGTGGGTGATTTAGTCATTCTCAAAATTGATAATTCACCACCGGGCATTTGGCCTATTGCGCGAGTAATTGAAACTTATCCAGGAGCAGATAATTTAGTACGATCAGTTAAATTGAAGACACCAACTACCGAACTTGTACGACCCATTACGAAATTAGTAAAGTTGCCGAACGAAGCAACCGATTGATTAAGAACACATTGTATGAGCGAATGAATGCAGTCCACGAGCGAATGAAGGAGAACTCAAGCAATGTAAAACATTGATAACGAAGTTAGAAAGAAACGATTTAGTTTAAGAAATGATTTGCAATTATGTACTGATTTGTAGAAATATTTTGAATTTTATATTGTGACCTCACTCCGTTCAGAGGGGGGGGAGGATGTTCAAAGGTGGTACCACCTATATAAGATTGTGCGTGAGGCGGCATTACGGTGCGTCTCCATATTGTATTGTAAAACGAAATAAATTCAGTTCTTCACTGACAAGCAAACAAGAAACAAGTTCTTCTGACTGAACAATAGAAAAAATGAACATTGGCAACAGCAATCTCGTCAAATTCATAATCAACATCAAGAAAGCCAGTGGAATCAACAAACATTTTCACCTCAACAACAGTTTAATCAAAATCAGCAGCAACTTAATTGGAATCATCTTCCTTTTTGGAATCAAACGTATCCAGTACCCTTCATGAATCCTGCGTAATATCATCAATATGTGAATCCGGCACAGTTTCATTAAAATTTAGTACCCTATAAAATGTACCAACCCATTTTCCGTTATTGAATGATAACAGCATTGATTTTGGTATGATAGGTTACATATACTCGTGCAATATTAATGGACTGAAAACAAAGATACCTGAATTTTTATCGAATGTATTGATCAATGATTTTAAAGTTTATATGCTCTGTGAAACACATTTGGATTGCACTTTCAGTAACAATGAAATTTTTCCAAATAATTTTGATGTATTTCGTTGTGATCGATTCAACCTAACTGAAAGAGATCAAACTGTTAAGAAGTCCAATGGTGTATTGATTGCAACTCACAAATCATTGAATGGTCAATTGGTTTTCGATGGTGAGTTATATGGTGCTGAAATGGTTTGCTTTTATATAAGCATTAATTGCCGAAAATTTTATTTGGTTGAATTGTATATTAGACTTAGGTCTATAATTGGTGAATTAGTTCACCATTTAGAATTTTTGAGAATATAGTTGATGCAATGAATTTTTTATTCTCAAAATCAGTTCACAAAGATTCAACTATGGTATCGCGTGATTTCAATTTGCCTGATTTGTTATGGATCTCGAATGATATTGATAATCATAATGTTTCCTATCCCATTAATGCATGTTCAAGGAAGGAACTTCTTATCTTAGATTCTTTTCATGATTTTGGTTTATCACAGATTAATGGTTTTTAAAATGATAATGGTAAAATGTTGGATTTGGAAAAAAAATTTCACAAGAATCACCATATGCAGTTACATGTGATTTGTGTAAGGCGGACTCTTTTAAGATCCAAAATGGTGAATTATCGGTTGTTGATCTGGGTGAGATTTAAAAATTGAACAGCGAAATTGATCAATTGAAATCTGAACATGTTCAAATCAAAGCACTGTTAGAACGAAAATCAGACTCATCAACTACATCTGAAAACACTTCAACCGGAATTCTCCAAAATGAAAAAATAAATGAATTCATTAATGAATGAATGAGGACAACCCTAGCCAGAATAATTCTGAAATTTTTACCGCCAGATTGGTGGACAGAATTGAAAGGGTAGTTCATCTGAAGACTGTTCCGTCACCTGTTGGTGGTGTTTTTTCACTTCATGCATCAAAATTTGAATTAAAAACTAAACGGAGTGACATTGTTTCGCTTATCATAGAGAAAACAGACTTGAAATCTTACACATTCTCCGTAGAAAATTTGTCACGCAAAAAGTTTGAGGGAAAGAAATTCTCAAGAAGAAATTGTGAAATAACAGGAACAAAAACAGTAACAAAAATAGTAACAACGGCAGTAACAACAAAAACAGAAACAACAGCAGTAACAACAGCAGAAGTAAAAACATTAACAACATTAATAATAACAATTATAACAACAGCCAAAACCACAACAATAACAATAACGGAAATAACCACAGATATCGTTCGAATTTGAATTATAATCGAAATTATGAACTTTGGTATCATCATTCTCGTAATAATTACAATCAACGTAACCATTACCAATTTGGTCGGGAACCATATCCACCACAACGACATTTTAATCATAATCAACATAGACCTTATTGGAATGGTCCATCTTTTTGGAATCAGACATATCCAATAACGTACATGAACCCAACATCATACCATCAATTCATAGATCCGGCACGTATTCATCAAAATGTTAGTCCATTTCAAATGTACCAGCCCATCATAACAATGATATGGGGGTGACGGGCTATATTTACTCATGCAATATTAATGGTTTAAAGACTAAATTTCCTGAATTTGTATTGTATCAAATGTTTTAATTAGTGAATTTAAAGTTTTTTGTTGTGTGAAACACATTTAGATTCCACCATATTCATTGCTATTCAGCAATGAAATTTTTCATTGATTTTGATGTTTTTCGTTGTGATCGATCAATTCAAACTGAGAAGGATTAAATCACCAAAAAGACTCTTGGAGGTGGCGTATTAATTGCTACTCATAAATAATTGAATGGTCAGTTAATTTTTGATGGCGATTTTTATGGTGCAGAGATTATATGTGTTGGCATTAATATTAATTACCGAAAGTTTTATTTGATTGAATTGTATATTAGACCAAATTCACCATTCAAGATTTTTGAGAACATTGTTACTGCAATTGAATTTTTAATTACGAAATCAGTCAAAAAAGATTTAATCATTGTGTCCGGTGATTTTAATTTGTCTGATTTGTTATGTATATCTGATGACATTGATGATCCAAATGTTTCATATCCTATTAATGCATGTTCAAGGAAGGAATTATTCATTTTGGATTCTTTCCATGGGTGTGGTTTGTCACAGATAAATAGAACTTCGAATAATAATGGAAAAATATTTGATTTGATCTGGACGAATGACCCAATTATTGGAATTTGGTATTATCAAAGGACTCACTTGAAGACAATTTAAAACTTTTTTATTATAATATCGAATATTGTAGATATAATAATATTGATTTCGAGAGTTCTACGGTCGATGATCCAATTAATATTTAGAAAATACAATTTACTGGAAAGATTGGCTTACGAATGTAATTCAATTTGCCAATTTATTCTATCCTTTTATTCGACTATTCATGACCGTTTTCACACCACTAAATTTACCTGCCTTTTTTGTTTTCTGAAATTCATTTTATCGAAACTCATTTTCAATTTACATGACCGTTTGCATAGCTTCTGATGAGGGTCCAGAGGGTCCAGATTAACCCCCCCCCCCCTTCGAGACTAGCTCGGAAATTACCTCCTCACATTTTTGAAAAAATTTCAAATACCCTTCAGAAAATTTCACACATTTTTGATAAATTTATGTCATAAAAATGGATTTTTATGCAATATTTATATATATTTATATATGTATAAATTAAAATGTTAATGATTACATTAGTCAATTTTTTTTAAATTATTTTTTTCAAGCTTAATAACGATACTTTATGATGATTATAAATTCATGCTTCCCTCGACAAAAATAACATGTTTATACATATCTGTAACGCGACTTATGTTATTCGCATTTGTTTGTCAAAGTAGAGAAGACTTCAGAATTCCAATAAATAAAATATTTCAAATGAGTAAAATGAATGATCGATATGATGTATTCAAATGAATATGGTTTCATAATTGAATAGCAGTTAATACAACTGCTGAATGTTAAGATTTTATTGATCGGTTTGATGTTTATACTTTTTTATATGAATTCAATATCAAACTCGATATCAAGCATTGGTATAATCATATGCAGCCGAAAAATGTATACAATTGATAAACATAAAATTGCTATGTTGAATGTTATTACATAAACTCAATAAAAATTGATATCTTTATTGCAAGATGAACAAAAGAAGAAGGAATACTTGCCGAAACTATCATTTATATAATATAAAGATATGTACGGATACTACTAATTTTTTTAGTGTATTTTAACTTATTCATTTAAATTGTAGAACGGTTATACTAGTATGTAATATTGCATTGGAAGTAATAAAAATAAAAAATTGAAATTACCCCCAATTTTTTGACATTTTTTTTCATTTACCCCCCCAAATGTTTGAAAAAAATTTCAAATTACACAATATGGACAAATTATTACTATATTACTAAATTACATGTAATATCAATCGATATCAATTGTTGTTTCGATGCGTTTTAATGTTGATCTGCACGAAACTCTCTTATTTACATTGAACACGATCGACAACGATGAACAGCTATCTGCTACCTCATTTTTTCAGTTTTTTTATTTAATATGACAAAATAGCGGAAAATTATAGATTTATAGAAAGGTTTTTTTTATTTATTTAATTTCGGATATGTGAAATGTAAACAAACGTAAACAATTTGAAACAAATTAAAGACCGAAATGTCGTTGTAGAACACTGAAAATAATTTGTGCGTACATATTACGACTGCGTTTACAAAACAGTCGTGGTTTTGCGCCACGAATATTTCGTAACATGTACGAATAATTCGTAGTATATACGAGTATTAGTTTTATGTACTAATCTTTTCATGTATTGTACATATTACGAATCTGGACGAATGAACTGTGAAATGTACGAATGGTTTTCGTGGCGCAAAACAACGAATCATTCGACATAGTACGAAAAAATTCGTAACTTTGTGATTCATTCGTTCATTTTACAAAAAGTCGTAATGAACGAGATTTTTGAATATTCTATATTTTGCCCTACGAATAACTAATATTTATTTTCAGTTAACTCGACGACACGTTGTCGTTCTTGGACGACCGAGAAATACAAACCGCTATCCCGATTATTGTTATCTATTAGTTTTTGTTGGATTGAATTATCGAACCCTGACGTTAAATGTATATTAACAGACATTTGACATTAGTTGAATAAAGAATTTTCACTTTCTTTTTGTCATCAACTCTCCAAGTAACCACACGTGTTTTACTTTGCTATAGGTTATGGGCTTTGCAAAAAATACGATTTTTGTGAATTAATTCGTATGGAGAGAGTGTAATTTCGAGATTAAAATTAAATTCAAAGCATTTGTTGCATAAAAAAATATTTTTTTTTGGTAAAGTATTATTGAATTTAAATTTTTGGTTAAAAAAATGTCTCGTTCAGAATTCACTGTAGAAAAGTTGAAAGGAGCAGTAAACTATCATGACTGGTGTTTTGCCATGGAAAACTTTTTATTATCAAAGAATTTCGAAGACACAATAAAACCATCAGACAGCGATCCAGCAGTTGCAATTGAAAATGTTGTAGATAAATTGAATAAAGCAAAAGCTTTTTTGGCATTAGCAGTCGAACCGGCACTTTTCGTGCACATTCGTGATTGTACATCGGCATTACAAATATGGATTAAATTCAAAACTATGTATGAAGATCGTGGTTTGGTACGAAAAATTGGATTATTGAGATATTTAATGTCAATCAGATTAGAAAATTGTGATTCAATGCAATCGTACATAGACGACATAACCTCAACAGCGAGCAAATTACAAAGTATCGGATTTAAAGTGGCTGATGATTGGTTGGCAGCGATTTTATTGGTAGGATTAACGGATGAATACAAACCGTTGATTATGAGTTTTGAAGCGAGAGAAGATACAATTTCGGCAGAAACGATTAAAATGAAATTGTTGGATACTTCAGCAGAAGCAATCAATAAAAATGACACTGCATTTTTTTCAAAGAACAAAGGTAAATTTGGAAAAAAATTTATCAATCGTACAATCAAATGCTATTCCTGTGGGGGTAAAAATCATAAACGGGCAGATTGTATGGTGAAGAAGTCGGATGATTCAAATAAAAAGTCAGCAGAATCGGCGAAACAAGCAATCGAACGGTGTTTTATGACAAAAACACACGAGACGAACAACGAATGGTTTATTGATAGCGGTGCATCAAGTCATATGACACCAAATGTAAGTTTATTATCAAATACTAAAGAACCACCGATTTCTGATATTTTAACAGCAAACAATTCGAAAATGAAAGTCAATTGTGTTGGAACAACAAAGCTATCGATTGATTCGGGTGACATAACGGTGAAGCGTACGCTACACGTGCCTGATTTATCAGCAAACCTATTGTCTGTCTATAGAATGGTCAATGCAGGCAATACAGTTGTATTTGATAGTGATGGGTGCACAATTTATGATCAAAATTTTATACCGTTTGCAAATTGTAAGCCTGAAAATGGTGTTTACAAATTGAATTCATCAAAAGCAGTTTGTATGATGACAATGGCTAAGAAGGAAGAAAATACAGCATTGACGTGGCATAGAAGATTTGGTCACATTAATCAACAAAGTCTAAAGAAGATGAAGGACGGGATAGTTGATGGAATTAAATTCGATGACAGAAATGCGGATTTTAGTAAATGTGAAGTTTGTGCCAAGGGCAAACAAGCTAGATTGCCATTCAAACCCAGTGAATCGAAAACGAAACAATTGCTGGAAATAATTCATTCGGATTTGATCGGTCCAATGGAAACAATGTCTATCGGCGGATCAAGGTATATTTTAACGTTAATTGACGATTTTAGCCGAAAAATTTTTGTATTTTTTTTAAAGCGAAAATCTCAAGTTTTGGGCAAATTCATCGAATTTAAAGCTTATGTTGAGAACCAGACTGAGTGCAGAATAAAAATCATTCGAACAGACAATGGCACCGAATATTGTAATAAAAAATTCGACAAATTTTGCAAAAAAAATGGCATTCAACATCAATTAACGAATATTTATACGCCGGAACAAAATGGCTTGGCAGAGCGAATGAATCGAACAATCGTCGAGAGAGCAAAGTGTATGTTAATAGATGCAAAGTTAGACAACTCTTTTTGGGCAGAAGCGTGTAGTAATGCTGTTTATGTAATAAATCGATCAACTTGTGCAGCGTTAACCGATACAACACCGGAAGAAGTATGGTCTGGAAAGAAAGTTGATGTGTCGAAGATGAGAATTTTTGGTACGCCCGTAATGGTTCAAATTCCGAAACAAAAACGTAAGAAATGGGATTTGAAATCGTCAAAATTAATTTTCATTGGTTACGACAACAACAAAAAAGGCTATAGGTGTTACAATCCAGATAAAAAGCATATAATCGTAAGTCGTGAAGTATTGTTTTATGAACAAAATCCTTGGTGGATGACTGGCATTGATATTGATGAAATTGTCGAATCGAATCAAGTGAGGGAATCGAAAGATGAGGACGAGTTGGTTGTAGTGAGGGATAATTCAAGTAATTGTGATGAATTGTCAATTAATTCGGATGATTCGTTTCAAACAATTGTCAATCAATCAAATAATTTGGAAGATTCGGTCGAAAACACTATTCAAGCGATGTCAAATGATACAATCGATCAATTAGACAATGAAAATACAATTTTGGAAAACCATAGCGTAGATGACAATGAAGCTGATGATCCATCGTATCATACACGAGTTACGTTACCGACTGATTTAAGGAGAACAACCAGACAACCGAAACCACGTGAATTTCCAGGGTATGTGTCTCATTTGGCTTATTTTAATACAATCTTTTCTGATCCATTGACAGTAAAGCAAGCAATGGATGGTGTTGATGGTAATAAATGGAAAGAAGCCATGTGCGACGAAATGAAATCACATAAAACTAACAATACTTGGACACTCGTTGATTTGCCGAAGGATCGAAAAGCAATAAAAACCAAATGGGTTTTTAAGACGAAACGAGACGATCAAGGTAATATTTTGCGTCACAAAGCACGATTTGTCGCAAAAGGTTGTGCACAGAAATATGGTTTGGATTATAATGAGACATTCGCACCAGTTGTGCGATACACAACATTACGTTTCTTAATCGCATTGGCAGTAAAAAATGGTCTGAAAATTGATCAGATGGACGCAGTTACTGCATTTTTGCAAGGTAATTTGAGTGAGGAAATTTACATCGAACAACCTGAGGGTTTTAGCGATGGAACGAATCGTGTTGGCAAGCTCAACCGAGCTATGTATGGATTGAAACAAGCCGGCAGACAGTGGAATGTTGAATTGGAGTCTGCTTTAAAGTCGTTTGGTTTAACAAAATCCAAACTCGATCCATGTGTATTTTATAATCATAATTTGGATTTGATTGTAACAATTTATGTCGATGACATATTGATATTCTGGCGAAATTCACAAACGTTGGATGAAATAAAATCAAAATTGAGTACAACGTTTACGATGAAAGATATGGGACAGGCAAAGCATTGTGTTGGGCTCAGAATAAATCAAGGTGAAAATTTTATTGAAATTGATCAATCAAATTATATCAAAGAAATACTCGAAAAATTTGGTATGGATAAATGTAAACCGGTGTCTACACCATGTGATATGAACGTGAAACTGCATTCGAATATGGAGTCAAATAATATAAGTCAAGAGGAATTAAATCGAATTCCGTATCAAGAAGCTGTTGGTTCATTATTGTATTTGACGCAACAAACAAGACCTGATTTGGCGTTTGCAGTCAATGACGCTAGTCGGTTCAACACAAATTATCGAATCGATCACTGGAAAGCTGTTAAACGTATATTCAGGTACTTAAAAGCGACAATTAATTTGAAATTGCGTTTTTCAGATGATGGCAACACGGAATTGCATGCATATTGTGATTCTGATTATGCTTCTGATTTAGACAAACGTCGTTCATGCACGGGTTACATTTACAAAATGTCAAACGGAGCTATCGCATGGCATAGTAAGAGACAACCTACTGTAGCTAAATCAACTACGGAAGCGGAGTATATGGCATTGTCAAAATGCACATCAGAAGCGAAATGGTTAAAGCAATTCATAGATGAATTGGAAGCATCGAAATCAATGAAGAATATAATTCCAATCTTCTGTGACAATCAAAGCGCAATTGAATTGGCAAATAGAGATGGTTTCAACGAACGAACAAAACACATCGACGTAAGCCATCACTTCATACGCGACGAAATACAAAAAGGAAATATCAAAGTCAATTTTATTCCAAGCGCAGAAATGGTTGCCGACTTTCTAACTAAATCTGTGCCGAAACCAAAACACGAATTTTGTGTGAATCAAAGCGGATTGTGTTGAAACTTTAAATTGTTAAATTAACATTTCATAAAAATAATTATTTCATTGCAATTCATTTACTTAAACGTAAAGTAGATTAAAAAAAAAAAAAGAATTATGTAAATTTTGATTATTTATTTTGAAATCATTGAAAATAATTGTTAAACAGAGTATAAATTTTAAGGAAATTATTATTGAAAGAATTAATGTCAATGGTTAAACAATTTTGTAAATTTAAAGAAAAAAAAAAAAAAAAAATAATAATTTATTGAAAAGAATTAAAAGTTTCAACAAGTGAGGGTGTTGGATTGAATTATCGAACCCTGACGTTAAATGTATATTAACAGACATTTGACATTAGTTGAATAAAGAATTTTCACTTTCTTTTTGTCATCAACTCTCCAAGTAACCACACGTGTTTTACTTTGCTATAGTTTTTTCAATTTTACTTTTTATTTAATAGAAAGAAAAAAATGCAAAATGATTACAGAGGTATATCTGTAGTGATTATTGGTTATTCAAGGGACTTATCAAATAAAAAGAGACATAATTTGGGCAACTTAATAAGACAATCTTTATTCAAAAATTGATTACTTATTTAACGGAAGGTTCAAAAACAACAACCGTCTTAATATTTTTTTAATTTTGAACTAACTGAACCAAATCCGTTGACAAATATTGATATCCACCATCCGCCATTGTTATTTACAAATGTCATTATATCGGCACCATGTAATTTTAATGATAATCCGAATATATCTCATCGTAACTTCAATCGAGGGGATTATCATGGAATGTGTAATTTTCTCAATGAAATGAATATTACTGACAATTTGATTGACAAATCATTTGATGAGAAAATTTGTTTTCTTCAAGGCATTTTGAATGAAGCCATAACATACTTTGTTCCTTTGTCAAAATTTCATCGTTATAACAAACCATGGTGGAATGGACACCTCCAGTCCCTAAAAAACAAAAGGAACAAAGAATGGAAACGATATAGTAACAATGGTGACAAAACATCGTATGATCTGGCCTGTGCTGAATTCGACTCACTGAATACATTGCTCTACAACAACTACAAAAATAAGCTGGAATCGTCACTTAAATCAAACCCATCTGCCTTTTGGAAATTTGTCAACTCGAAACGTAACATTGAATGTTTGCCAAAGCAATTGCATTATGGCTCGAGATCATCTAATGATTCACGAGAACAAGTTTCAATGTTTGCTGAATTCTTCGGTAGTAATTTTTCAACTGATGCACCTGTTGATTCACCGTTAATTAACACAATAAATCTCATGCAAAATGATACGTTTCTTTTGGATGAATATTTCGTTTTTGACCAACTCCTCAAGATTAAGACGTATACGAGTGCTGGCCCGGATGGTATCCACCCTCTTGTTTTGAAAAACTGCGCATCAATTTTATATCAACCGCTCACTCTTATATTCAATGAATCGTTAGGCACTGGCATTTTTCCCGACGCGTGGAAGAGATATTGCGTTCGACCGATTTTCAAGAAAGGTAGCAAATCAAATATTGAGAATTACAGATGTATTGCCAAACTAATAACAATCGCCAAATTTTTTGAACGTTGTGTTAATATTCTTCTGACTCGTCGTATTTTTGGGAGAATTTCTTCACGTCAACATGGCTTCATGAAACATCGATCAACCACAACCAACCTAATGGAATTTGTACATTACTCTATAAATGGTATGAATTCTTCTAATAGAGTTGACGTTTTATATCTTGACTTTAGCAAGGCTTTCGACAAAGTTAATCACACCGTACTTCTGAATAAACTATCAACGTTTCCGATTCCAAATAATGTCATCCTTTGGATAAAATCTTACTTATCAAATCGTAAACAATATGTGAAAATGGGATCCGTGGAATCCGCTGATTTCACTGTTAATTCTGGCGTACCACAGAGAAGCCATATCGGTCCAACACTTTTCTTGCTGTTTATAAATGATTTGCCATCTATAATCAAAAGTGATGTTTTTCTATCAATGTTTGCCGACGACGTCCGAATCGCTAAGATAATTAATCATCAATCGGATGTTTTTCAACTCCAATCTGCAATTGATTCGCTGGAAAATTGGTGTAACACAAATGACTTACATCTAAATCTCGACAAATGCTCAATTTTATCGCTTCATCGCGGTAGAAACCAAACACAACCGACATATTATTATGGTGATTATCAAATTGCGAATTGTATTGAACAACGTGACTTGGGTGTTCTCATCGACAACAGACTAAATTTCAAACCTCATTCCGACCTAGTTATTTCAAAATCAAGCTCCGCACTAGGCTTTGTAAAACGTTTCTGTCGGGAAATTGACGATCATTCAACATTAAAAGCAATCTACTCGGCCTTTGTTCGATCAAATCTCGATTATGCGTGTGCGGTATGGCTAAATATTCCATCAACAAAGTCCACCATGATTGAAAGCATCCAAAGACAGTTCACAATGTATGTTCTTCGAGAGTACCCGAACGCATTGAACAATTATCAAATTTCGTCATACGATGACCGCCTCAATGATTTGCATATCACTAGACTTAGCCGTCGTAGAATTAATTTCGCGCTACTATTTTTGTATGACCTTATGACGGATCAAATTCATTGTCCATTTGTAAAAGACCTATTTTATATGAATCCAAATCCTTATAATTTTCGTAACACAGAACTTTTTCGAATCAGGGATTTTAATTTAAGTATGAACACAAATGCTCCAATTACTCAAATATGTAAATATGCTAATCTCATTAAGACTGTATTCATAGATTCAATTAATCGCAATGATTTTAAAAGAAAACTATTTATTTTACCGGATAATTTATTTGATATTAGTTGATCATATGATTTTTGTGTTTTTTTTTTTTGTTTTCAATATTAAGTTTGTAATACGATATTCAGCCAGTTTTGGCGGTGGCAATCAATAAATCAATATTCAATGCACATTCATATATATCATTTGAACATAACATACTCGCATGTGTGTAGCCTGCGCTCACGCGCATTTGTTATTGTGATCGTAAGCCGACAACGCGAATGGATCCGAGAACACTCGGCTCTAATATTCACCATATATCGCTTTCAAAAAAGAGAAAATAAATAAATAAATTCAAGAATTTCAAAAAACAATTCAACAATAGTTTATGTGAATCTGACAATCTCAATAACCGATAACTTAGGCGCTCTGATAGGTGTCGCTATTTTCAAAATGGCGGATATATTCTACGTCGGAGAGGGAGTGCGTCGCAAAAGACATGTGTTAAAAAGAAACGAGTCTCCCATATGAACGCCACCTGTATCGTTATACAAAAATTAATCTAAGATGCATCACAAAATAAAAAAGATAAAAATAAAAAAAAAGCACTTCAAATTCATTTTATGTGTTTGATTGAGTAATTTAAAAAGAATTTTTTCTTATGAATTTTTCAAAAAATAATTGTAATTCATTGAACACTTCGAATTTCTCTCACTATTGACTTTAATGTGCTTTATTTTTTGACTAATATGTGCTTTATTTTTGGTTGTCGGCCATGACAGCAGTTTGGTTCGCCATGACGATATTCATTATTTTTGTTAAGTCTACATTTTAACATCATACAGATGGCATACAATATGAATCACAATGTGAAAACTCTCCACGCACGGTCTGGTTGTTCTACGTGTTCGAAAATATTTTATTATTAAATTAATAGTTTGTTTCTTTTGTTATTAAATATTCTAGCCGCTGAAATATTAATAAGAATACATTTGTACGATAGTTAGGTACCATGAAATATTAGGCAGGACTTAACCGCGTAAGTATCTAAGCGACTTACTTCATCAATTTGCCATTATATTAAGATACATCCAGAGCTAGTAAAAAAATGCAAATCTTGATGAAAATACATTTTTTTATATTTTAGATATTTTTAAGGAATCGTCCATATTTGAACATTTTGATCAGAGGGCATCATTACTTTAAGCTATGACATAGGGCGGTAAAATTTCAGATTTGACATTTTTAAGATTTTTTAATTTGCGATTTCGAATTGCTTTAGTTAATTCTCAAGAGAGCTATATGACCCATTTGAATAATGTATTTAATTTAAAATACAACAGACACGAGAACTTTTCATGTGTAATATATGTAAATCAAGTTCAATAAAATAAACTTCCACACGTTCTTTTACAACTTTCAGAAATATTCAACTGTTGTTTGGCACATTCACGGTTGCATACGATATACTATACATTTCACAGTGTTAAGTCTCTACGTATAGCTCGGTTATTAATCCATCAAAAAATAGTAATACTTTGAAAACTTCAAAATGTGTTTTATATACAAAAATACTCACCTTGTATCCATCTTTATTTGATTTATTTTTGTTTAAGCTAATATCACTACTATTTCGTGATCCATTTTCTGTTTCAGTTTTTGGTTTAGTTCTGTGTCGAATTCGATTTACTGAAGGTGCCACAATTTGATCCCCATTTAATGTCACTTCGCTACGTCTGTTTTCGGTCGAAAATGTTTTTCTTAGAGCTTTTGGCAATAAATCTGGGTCCGATTTTTCATTATCGCTTTTCAATGGGTTACTAGTTGTTGGTCTCCGTCTCCTTGGTTTGGGTGCTATTTAGTAAGTAAATTCATAATTATTAAATAATAATAATAATAATAATAATCGGCATCATACAGCGTTTATTGAAAATATGAAATAATATAGAGCGACTACTTTTAAAATAATCCATCATTCTTTTCTTAACAGTATCAATAGAAACATCAAAATTAATTGTCTTAGTATCACAATTTGGAAAAGATTTATGAAAAAACTCATTAAATATATAAAACATAAAATTAATTGGTTCAGATTTTGATAATTTCTTTTCCTCGCTGTTAATTGTAATAATTCTAGATTTCTGAACTCGTAAATTGGCACTCTGAAATGAATTTGTTCTACACGTCACTAGCGACATAGCACACATTCAATACATTGTTGATTAACAAACACTCACACACTCATATCATTTACGTGTTTACACGTTATTCCTTCTGAATGATTTACATAAGCGTGAGGTATATGTGATCTAAACAATTCAATTCTTTCCAAAGCCTTGTATCGTCAGCATAAAATTGAATACGTGAATCCCTATAATAAGACATAAATCGACCAAAAACAGTATAAACTAAGTTGGACACCCCTGACCAGTACCAGAAGTTACATCAAATGGATTTGATGTTCTTCACTTTATTTTGACAATCTGTTCACGATCCGATAAGTAAGATTCAATCCAATTCAAAAGTTGATTTTTTAATCCAAGTAACTCCAATTTGTGTATTAACATAAACGGTTTAAATGTCAATGTTGACTCTTGTTTTTTTTCATTGCTCTTGATTAAATTTTTCTTTATATCTAAATAAATATATACATTCTATTCTTATATATGAATTAAATTATTTATATTTAATCTCGGAAATCTTTTTCAGTCGAGTCAATTAAATTTCGGTGTTTTTTTTTTATAAATAGCTTACTTTAGAAACATTTTCTTTTTGAATTATTTTTCAAGTATATTTGTTGTTATTAAAAAATGTCAAAACCACATTGCCTGTGTTAATTCGAATTGCCATGCCATGCATGAAGAAAAATTCAATGGACTGTCCATTAAGTGCAGTGATTGTAATGGTATCACTTTTCTGGAATGTATTGCGGATTTTCCCGGAAGTTTTTTTTGAATCTAGTCTAGATTTGACATAGTGAAAATGAAATCAGGCAGTGATGCAGCACTAATTCAGAATAGTTTGGATATTTTATTTGATAGAGATTCACCAATTTCCTACTTTATGTAAAAGTTGTTAGCACACGAAAAAATTGATTAGTGTGAAAGATTATCAACTGAAAGAATCGAGCATTAGTGCTCTATCGATCAAAGTATTTGATCTTGAAAGTGAAATTCGAGCAATAAAACAAAATAACCCGAAAACTGAAACATACTTTGAATTATCTTGTGATAATAGTGATGTCTTCACACCGGGTTTAGTGAATAGATTCAACAATCTAAAAAAAATCAAGTCTTCTTCAAGTTCGAATCATTTTGATATTGTTGATGAGATTATGAAAATTCATAATGAGATTGCTGATTTGAAACAATGTGTTAATGCTAAGTTTGGTACAAAATCCACGATAAATGATGAAAAGGTTGAACAACCAGAAATAGCGGAGAAAATTGTTGTCAATTAATTAAATGGAGTTTATTCATTGCATATCTCTAATTTTCCGAATGATTCAAAACCTGATGATATTGTTGCTATGATTTCAGGGAAGGCCGAAATAAATTCTGATTCGTATAATGATGATTTTGCAAGCAAAAGAAGATATAAGAAGAACAAGATACAAGTTTCAAAATTTCAACATTGAAAAGAGAAATTTGTGATTTGTTGGCTGATTCTTATATTTGGTCACCAAATTATGCGGTTAAACCGTTTGAAGAAATCATTGCGAACTCAAAACTGAATAATGTCAAAAAGGTTGATGAAAATAAGTCAAAATCAAAGGAAAAAAAACAAATCAAAAATAAATTCTCTGGTTCGCAAAACAATTCATCATTAAATGTGAATGAATTCAAGAATTTAAATAATAAAAAAATCAATATTCATTCGTCAAATGAATTCCGCAGAAATCATATTCAAAATGGTATGGATCATCGTAGTAACCGGCTCAAATCTAATTCAGGATTTTCAATGGTGTCCCACAGTATTATCAATATCCTTTTTGGAAAATGGAATTCAATCAACCATCTCTACATCAGAACCAGTTATATTACCGTCAATTACCTCATTTTCAGAGCAATATCGACATTCCGCCAATATCTCATCCAATCATGAACTATCCAATCCAACTACCTCATCATTATTAAGGGAACATTACCATATTTTCACTTGTAATGTAAATGGCTTGAAAACAAAAATACCAGAATTTTTTGCAAGTATACTGATCAACGATTTCAAAATATATACACACAAACAAATACAGGAGTTATAATACTCTGTACGTTAGTGTATTGGGCACGTTTACTCTTCAAAGTAAATCGTTTACACCAATATTGGTGTAAACGCAACTTGTATATTTGCAATCGCCAATACTTTTATACGTGTGCGTAAGTCGACTGAAATCAAACTGAGTGAAGAGCGGCAACGAACGTCCGCCAATAACAATTTCAATCGTCTTACGCACACGTATAAAAGTATTGGCGATTGCAAATATACAAATTGCGTTTACACCAATATTAGTGTAAACGATTTACTTTGAAAACGTGCCCAATACACTAACGTACAGAGTATCATAACTCCTGTATTTGTTTGTGTGTTTGTTGTGTGACACACATTTGGATGATGCATAGAACTATTTCCAGACGACTATGATGTTTTTTCGTTGTGATGTATCAATTCATACTGAAAGAGATAAGACAACAAAAAGATTTCATCAAGGGGCGAATTACTACTGAAAATCAATTTTCAGTACTTTTCAGTACTTGCAAATCTCTTCAATACGTGTCAGTATTTCAGTTCATTTTTCAGTGCCTGACAGATTCACGGCATTTTATGCAATCATTTTGCATTAGTACGTGTCATTAATGAAATCGCACACAAATAGAGAACGCGAAAATGTACGATGTAATAAATGAATTTTTTTTTTTTTTTTTCAAAAAATTTAAAATGAATGAAAAAAAATCGACAAATATAAAAGAATACTATAGTTCAAAATGATTTCATTTTTACTAAGGGAGAGTTTTTCCGAAATAAAATTATAAAAATTTATGAACATATTTGAACAACTAATCGAAAAAAAAATTCCATGAAAGAGAAAAAAATGTTTGTTAGAAATTGATAATTTTCGATGATTTTTTATCATAAACTTTAATAGACAAACATTCACATTGAGTGTAAATTCGACTGATATTTTGACAGGTACTGAAAAATTGCTTTCAGTACGTTTCAGTATCTTTCAGTAACTGTCAGTTTTTTCAGTTCATTCAGTAGTAATTCCAATGAATGCTTGTTCTAGGAAGGAATTATTAACTTTGGATTCTTTTCATGAATTCGGTTTGTCTCAAATTAATGATTGTGCAAATGATAATGGTAATATGTTGGATTTAGTTTGGACTAATGATCCAGATTCGTTGTATTGCATCAATAGTGGAGAGTGGAAAGGCTCCGAGGGAAAATGTTACACAGAAAAATTCCGTGGAAAAATGTTCGGGAGCTAAATGGCAATGCCATTTTTAATCATATTGTGACAAGGGGGAAATCACTCTGAAAAAGTAATTTTCAAAATTACTTCCACAATTACTGTTTTAGTAAAAATTAGTTTTGCTATTACTTTTTTTGTTGCGATTACTTTCCATTTGGCGATTATTTTTGTACGTTTTCATACCAAATGCTTATAAAATGACATAAGTAATTTTCAAATAAAAAGTTACTTGTATTGTGATCACAGATTAGTGATACTAGGTGCACACCTCTTGTACAAGAAGCTTTAATATAGTAAGTTTATACAAGACACACACAATTCTTAGTGAAGACACACATCATGTTATACTTTCATAATTGTCTGGAGTTGGAGTTGATTGCCAAATATATGAAAATTTCAATTGAATAAATAAAAAAATAGTATATTATGAATTTGTGAAAATGGAAATGTCAATTAAATGAAATATTAGATATGTCAAACAAACCAGTACACAAGTGAAATCATAGAAATATGGAATTAATGAGTTCATACGGTTCATACATACAAAGCACATGCAATTGGTTTGTGTCTTGGGTGAAAGTTTTCCAAGTATGTTTATATTCTTGAATTCAGGCGGCGCTGATGTGCGCTGTTCAAGAGGTGTGACTAGGTGATTACAACCTTCATGACGTTAAATGATAAACCTGATCCTGATTTGTCAAATATGAGTTTTTTACCACAATTAATGGTCACGAATGAAAATCGTATAAGAAATGCAATGTACTTCGCGAATGTTGCTGAATTTATTAACAAGCTTTTTCTCATTCCTTTGTTTCAAGTATCTAATTTGGAGAATTGTGCATCGAATGTGTTAGAACTTGTTTTTATATGTACTGTCAAACATGTCAAGGTGTGTGACGATAAATACACCATAGTGGATCGAAATCAACAGGATGTTTATCACAGACCAATATCTTACGTATTGTACCACATCACATTTACCTTTTGAGGATTATTTTGTTTATGGTTTCGCACGTGGGAATTATGGACGAATATGTCAGCAACTCGACGCTGTACATTTCCAACATGAGCTTTATGTTAGAGACGTCGATGAAGCTTATGATTTTTTCCATCAAACATTGAATGTTTTTATTGAAAATAACATTCCAAAATTCGAACGTAGAAAATATGCAAACAAACCAATGGTGGTCAATGGAGCTTCAACGCTTGAAAAATAGACGGGATAAATTTTTCAAGATTGAGCGATGCAAAAATTAAAGCAGGTTTATGCCTTTGAATTATGTCTCTTTGATATTAAATATTGAATTCTTGTTTTTGTGATTTTCAGGAACTTTTGATGGTCCCAAAATAGATAAATTGATCAAAGATGACACATTTTTCGAACTGTTGAATCCAACTGAAAAGAGGGCATTTATTGGAATCAGAGATGTTATCAATGGTTTTCTGGGCAGTAAAAAAGCACATAACTACAAGAATTTAGTTGAAAGAATGATTCGAGCATTTCAAAAGATGCGAGTGAACATGTCTTTGAAGATACATTTCCTTCATAATCACTTGGACTATTTTCCTAGCAATTTAGGCGACTTCTCAGATCAACACGGTGTACGATTTCACCAGGATGTCGCCATAATTGAAGATCGGTTTAAAGGGAAAGACGCTCGTCATATGTTGGGCGAGTACTGCTGGTCAATATGTCGGGATACTGACCAAACTCAATATAAACGTAAAACCATGGTTTTGGTAACCCTTTGCAAAGGGGCATTTTTCCAAAAGATGTAAATTTTCTTATGTTCTTTATCAAATAAATCCAATAATATGAATAAATTGATCGTTTCTTCATTCAAAATTAAAGAAACAAAATTGACTGATAGAAAATGAGAAAAAAACCTAGGGGAATTTATCGAATAAATATCCGTAGAAATCTGCAAAAAATCTGCTCAATTTTTCTAGCACTAGAACATCAAATATTGAGTGTTGCCTACGAATATTTGCGGATTTTTAGCAGATAGCGCGGATATTCACTCTATGATCACGAAGAATATCCGCTGCAAATCCAAACTATCTGCAATATCTGCAACACATCTGATTTGATAAATCCCCCTAGAAAAAAACTTGGAAAAAATGAAAAATTTTTATGAAAAATGAAATTTTTCTATGTCATAATGGTTTGAAATTCTCAGAGAATTTGTTTTTTATCATAAAAATGAGATTCTCATAGTTTCATGGCAAAAGAGCAACTTTTACTAAATTTTCATTGAATAGTTCACTGTTTCGACGGGTTACTTGAAAAAAAAAATAAATGGCAATATTTTTCGAACCGAGGCTGATCTCGTCAAACGAAGTATGGGGACTTACTAAACCCATTGCCCTCTTTCAAACGTGAGTGGTCCCGTTCAAGTGTGAGAAATTTTTTTGAAAATTGTCGCAGTGTGTTATAATAATACAAAGTCTAATTGGTATACAAAATGATGAGTATGCGATTGCTGTTCAAATGTTCAATGAATTGAGAGATTGTCTACATTCACTGCATGTACAGAAGATACAAGACAACATCAAATCTAAACCAAGACAATTTTGGAAATTTACAAAAATGAATGAAACATCAATGGATTATCCAAAAAATATGTAATATGATGATCAGACCAGTGATGAAATAATCAAATCTGTCAATTTATTTGCAAAATATTTTGAATAACTTTATGTTTCACACGAGAATTGGGAATTCAACGACGTTTTTCAACAATCTGCAATTCAAAATGAAATTGATGTATCACTTTTTGACATTGAAAAGGCTATCCATTCTCTAAAGTGGAATAGTGGCTGTGGTCCAGATGAATTGTCACCTTTCGTTATAAAGAAATGTTTTACTGCTATTGTTTGGCCAATTTGGCTGCTCACTAAAAAATCGTTTGATTGTGGAAAAATTCCAATATCATTAAAAATTTCTCGTGTGGTTCCTGTTTTTAAAAAAGGTAACCAAAGTGACATAAAAAACTACAGAGTAGTCGCTATATCGTCGGTTATCCTGGAAATCATTGAGATAGTAGTCAAAAATAAATTGTGTTTCATTGTTGAACCACTACTTTCAAATTCTCAACACGGTTTCAGGCCAAATAGATCAGTATCAACAAATTTACTTAATTTATCGATTATGGCTCATGAAGCGTTTGAAAAAAAGCGATATAAAAGCAATTGGATATTTTCTATGGAGATTTCAAGACAGCATTTGATACAGTTTCGCATAAAAAACTGATTGGAAAGTTGCATACGTTTAATATTGGCCCAAAAACAGCAAAATGGATTTGTGAATTCTTAATTCACAGAAACAATTTTGTGAAAATTGCAAATCATAAGTCTCACATTTACGAATCAACTTCGAGTGTACCAGCAGGTAGCACATTGGGTCCAATACTATTTGTTATGTTTATAAATGACATTGTAAATATCATTCAGCATTCTAAAGTATTATTGTTTGCTGACGACTTAAAATTGGCGATTGAAGTTTCTCAATCATTTGGTGAAACTAATTTAAATCGGCTTCAAAATGACATCGATAACGTTTTGAGATGGTGTGATGAGAACTGTATATATTTCAACAATCAAAAATGTGCAATATTCACAGCCGTGCGTAATAGAATGCCATTCATTGATATTCAATATAGAATGGGTGATTTTGTAATTGAGCGTCGAAATGAGATAAGAGATTTGGGCATCATGCTTGATCAACGCTTATCTTTTGGACTAAACATTTAGCAGCTGACAATGTATCTGGAACGTCAGGACAAAGGATCTGGACAATGGGTAAAAATTTTGATAGATACTGGAGCCACACAAAATTATTGTTCGGTTGGTAAGTTTCCTAGTGCTAAAAGGATTAAGTTAGATAAGCCTATAGTTATAAGAACTATTCATAAAACAGAAGTTATTAGTACATATGTAAGAGTAAATCTTCTATCTGAACAACATATTTTTTATGAAGCGAAAAGTCTGGGAAATTTCGATATGATTTTTGGAATGAGAGGTTTAAGAAAAGTAAATGCAATCATTAATACAAAAACATTTGAATTAAAATATACAAAAAGTCGAATTGAAACAATTGAGCCAATTAATTATATTGTAGACCAAGAGATAGAAAACGATTACAAAAACATAATTAGTAAATTGATGGAAAAAAAATAATGCAAATGAAGCTCTCCCATTTAATACTAATATTCAAGCTACGATCAGAACGGTTGACAATGAACCGGTTTGGACAAAAAATTACCCATACCCAATTTCAGTTGATGGTTTTGTTAAAAATGAGATTGATAGGCTGTTGAAAATGAATATAATTCGACCTAGCCAAAGTCCATACAATTCACCAATTTGGGTTGTTCCAAAAAAGGGCAAAAACCCAGATGGAACACAGAAACAGAGATTAGTAATCGATTTTCGAAAACTGAATAGTAAAACAATTTTTGACAGATATCCTATGCCAGAAGTAAATCTAATTTTGAGTAATTTGGGGAATGCACGATATTTTAGCACACTTGATTTGGAGTCAGGTTATCATCAAATTCAAATTAAAAAATCCGATAGAGAAAAAACCGCATTTTCGGTTAACGGAGCGAAATATGAATTCAATAGATTGCCATTCGGGTTGAAAAACGCTGCGAGTATTTTTCAAAGAACACTTGATGACGTGCTCAGACCATATATAGGAAAATTCGCATACATATACATAGATGATGTTCTAATTTTTTCAAAAACAAAAGAAGAGCACATAGAACATTTAAAAACGATAATGGAATCACTTTTCTCGGCAAATATGAAAATTTCCGATGAGAAAAGCAAATTTTTCTCACAAAAAATAGAATTTTTAGGACATATTATTTCTAATGGTAGGGTAAGAGTAGATCCAAAAAAGGTAGAGACAATAGAAAATTATCCCTTGCCACAAACATTGAGGCAATTAAGAAGTTTTTTAGGTCTTTCAGGGTATTATAGAAAATTTATTAAAGGATACGCAGCGATAGTTAAACCATTAACCTTATTTTTGCGGGGAGAAAATGGCAAAGCTTCGTCAAAGATTAGCTCAAAAGTTAAAATAGTTTTAGATCAGGAAGCGGTAAAGGCATTTAATGAAATTAAAGAAAAATTGAAAGAAAATATTGAATTATTCCAACCAGATTATTCAAAACCATTTGAGTTGACCACAGATGCAAGCAATTATGCTTTAGGAGCAGTTTTATCGCAAAACAATAAACCAATTATTTTTATATCTCGAACTTTGAATAAAACAGAACAAAATTACGCAACAAATGAAAAAGAAGCATTAGCAATTGTTTGGGCTTTACAACATTTGAGAAATTATATTTATGGAATTGCAAATCTCACAATATATACGGATCATCAACCATTAACTTTCGCAATATCTGAAAAAAATCCAAATTTAAAAATTAAAAGATGGAAAACAATAATTGAAGAGTCAGGGGCAAAAATAGTATATAAGCCTGGTCGGCAAAATGTCGTAAGTGACGCTTTGTCAAGACAATTTTGTAATGCATTGGAAGAAACTGATTCGGAATCTGATACTTATTCGTCAATAGAAACTACTCATTCAAGGGAATCGAGTCAAGAAAACTTAATTCCAAGGACGAAAGAAGCAATTAATGTCTTTAAATTACAAATTGAACTAGAACGCTCTAATCAGGATTTAACGGAACATTTTACTATTTTTCCAAATTATATTCGCTACCATATTAAGTACTTAAATGTTGATTCGGCAATTAATCAGCTAAAACTAATAGTTAATCCTAGAAACATTAACGCATTGCAAATGGCAGCTGAAGAAGAGCCAACACTCGTGCCCAAAATTAAAGAAAGTTTTCCAAATGTTAAATTCTTAATTACTCAAAATCAAAATAGAGATATAACAGATCCTAATGAACAAAACTTTTTGATAACAAATGAACACAATAGAGCACACAGAGGTGAAAAGGAAAATTATTTACAATTGAAAAGGCAATATTTTTGGCCAAATCTGAAAAAGGATGTCAATGCATTTGTAAAAAAGTGCGAAATTTGCTTAAAAAATAAGTACGAAAGACATCCAAAATTACAGGTAATTGGTGAGTCACCAATACCAAAAGCTGTTGGAGAAATGCTTCATCTGGACATATTTTTTCTCGAAAATCACAAATTCATAACGTGTGTTGACAAATTCTCGAAGTTTCTGCAAATTTATCATTTACGATCCAATACCGAAATACCAAAAACCATTGAACAAATTCTGGTTGTTTATCCAAATTGTATAAATATTACTACTGACAATGAGGCAGTGCTTAATTCTGAAATTATAAACAGTTTGATCAGAACATATAAAATTACGCATCACACAACACCAATAGGTCATTCTGTTACTAACGGTCAAGTTGAACGAATACACTCAACGATTTTGGAACTAGCTAGAAGTCTAGCTGAGCAGCACGGAGAATCAGTAGTTGACGTAATATTTTTGGCAGCTAGAGAATATAACAAAACAATTCATTCTGTGACAAAACAAAAACCTGTGGACGTTTTCTATCATTCAGACAAATATCCAGAAATTGAAGAATTATTGAAAAGGGCTCAAGAAAAAGAATTACAGACACATAATAAAAATAGAGCAAACAAAATTTATAAACCTGGAGAAAGTATTTTTGTGAAAACAGATAGAAGAAATAAAGCCAATCCTAGGTATAAGAAATATATAGTGAAAGAAGATAAAAAAGAGGTGATAATAACTACAACTAATAAGAAAATCCATAAAGATAATATACGAAAATGAAGTTCATACTTTTACTTATATTGGCTATTCCGTTAATTGAAAATTTCGAGATTTATGATTTTTCCAATGAACCGTATGCGTTAATTCCAAAAGACGTTGTATACCTCTACAACGATACTGAAGTGTTATTCCATATAAAGATTCAATGTTTCGGAAATTAAAACAAAATTTGACAAGTACCAAAATTTGAAATATGACATCGAAGAACTAGAGGATAAAAAATTGAAATTATTAATGAGTAAATGTGAAGATTATATTAAACAGTTAACAATCCATAGAAATAAACGAAGTCTAAATTTCTTGGGAAAAATTTTAAAATTCATTGCGGGAACTCCGGATCACGACGATTTAATTTTAGTGCAAAAAAAGTTAAATGAGTTAATAGAAAACAACAACCGTTTGGCTGTTGTGAACACAAGGTTACAGAAAAATTTAGAATATTTAACGCATTCGAACGAACATAATATCGAAATTCTTTTTGAATGGATGGCATTAGAATTAGAAGAAATCATTCACACTATAAATTTGGCAAAGTCGGGAATTTTGAACACGGCCATACTAAATCTTGATGAAATAAATCAAATTATCAAAATTGAAAATAAAATTGACACGCCGTTAATGGAAATTTTAGAACACGCCACATTCAAAATCCTACAAGCTGAGTCAGTTTACGTATTGTTGATAAGATATCCTGTCATTAGGCAAAAGTGTATGCTTTTCAATGTTAAACCCATAGAATTAGAAAACGGAAAACTGCAATTAGAAAATTTTGTTGCCCATTGTAATAACGAGTATTTGACAGTGAAAAACTGCAAAAAATATGTAAGCACAAACATATGCAAGTATTTTGAACATACATGTACTCAGGAACTTTTAAATGGAATAAAAACAAATTGTTCGTTAATAAAAGAGCATATGCCATCAATAGAAGAAATAGATAATGGAAAGAATTAATAAGTTAATATTAGTTCATGGCAATCATATTATCAATAACGTCACGAAAAAGGGAACCTATTTAATATTGTTCAATAATTCAATCATTATAGATAATCAGAATTATACAAATGATGAAAGTTTGATTATAAGTTACTTGCATAGCAATAAACCAAGCCAATTTGAGATACTGGATATAATTGAAAGCCAAAATGAACAATTAAAAATTCCAAATCTGAACATTATTCAAAAAATACCAATAGAGTTCGAAACACATCCAATAAGAAGTTTTCTTATAACAATCACATGTTTAGCCACAATAATAATTGTCATGAATTATATAATCAAAATTTGGAAAGCATACAACCAATATAAAATAAGAAAAGAAAGAGAAAAAGAGAATGCTTATGTCAGATCTTTATTTGAAGCACAATCGGGACGATTGAATTAAACGCCGCGAAGAGTTATCACGGTCGAGAATATTCGTAAACAATAACAATATATTATTGTCGATCTTTCGATGTTATTCATGATTCATTAATCGATTATTCTTGATCGACGATGTCATCATCCTCATGTTATGGATAAGCATTTTTCGTTAATCGACTGTTCATGAATAAATAAACATTTTTCGAATTGAAGCATTCCAGAAATTGTTTATGCTGACATAAGGATTTTCAAAAAATATATATAGGCCAGTATGTCAGTAGAGTAGTAGTTTAAAGTATGGAACCAAGGAAACTGTTAAATCAATCTGAGCAGTAAAATAAAAATTAAAATAAAAAATAATTTTTGTTTTTTATTTTTTTATACCGAGA